>LSSK01000248.1:25791-73453 GCA_001969505.1 Zancudomyces culisetae
GATGGGGTAAGGCTAAGGGTGTCTAACCTAGAGGACACAGTATCACACTCTGAATTATTTGAGTTGTTCAAGGCGTTTGGTTATATATATAAAGCAAGAGTAAATATTGATAAAGTGACTAAAAAGTCACAAAATGAGGGTGAGGTCATATTTAGCACTAGATCACAGGCATTAAATGCACAGGAAAGTTTGCAAGGTGTAGAAATAAAGGGTAAAAAGATAGAAATCTCTATACAAGAAAGCGGACAAAGTAGCAGCGACTTTCAAGGTGCGGATAAAGCAAAGCTAGATGCAGAAGAAAAGATTTTGGAAAAACTAACACAGATGGCACGAGTAGAGTATTTGGCGCAAAAAGTGATTCGAGAGGTGAACACCAATCCGCTGGTTACCTCAAAGATAGATGGAACGCTGGCAGGGGTCAAAAATACACCTATGGTAATATACCAAGTTATCAGTAGCAAGCCAATTAGGCAAGTATTGGAGGTACTCGAAGACCCACTGAGGCTTGACAGTGAAATTAAAGAAAAGGCAACAATGATATCAGGTAATGCCGACTGTTTAGGGGCAAAAAACCATTTTTCACCTCAAGCAGAGGGTAGCGAAAGGACCTGGGTAGACAACGATTTACATTTGCAGGTAGTAAAAGACGTGTATACTAGAAAGCTAGGAGAAGAGAGGCTGGAACAGGCAGAAATAATGGAAAATAGCAATCCCTCCAATATCCAAGGATTACCACACACACAAAATACGTCACGTGCGCCAGTAGCAATGTCAGGAACTTCAGTCAGTTTGAGGAAAGCAGGCGAGAATGCTGGAATGCAAGGCGATTCTTTCTTAAGCGCCAATCCGTCAACTAGTAGCACAGCAAAAACTGTTGGCAGTCAGCACCAAAGCAACGCTAACACCACCACCACCACCAGCAGTTCAGCAGGAATAAAAACCAATGTTTATGACACCGAAACAGAGAATTTTATAGAAACCCTGCTCACCATGGATGAAACCGAGAGGAAGGCTCATTTGGGCAAGCGGCTCTTTGTCCAGTTGAAAATGTTGCAGGTTCCAAACGCCACCGATGTAACTCTCAGTCTTCTCGACAAATATATACAAAACTCCGAGCTGAGAAAATTGGTTTATTACATGAAAGACAAAACAAAACTGACTCACTTGATAAACGACCTCTAATCCATCTCATTGGTTTCTGAGAACTGCATTATAATGCTCTCCCAGCCCGTAAGCATGTTTGTGGAACGATAACTTAACCGCTTCACCCGATTCTGTTGTTCCTCTCTCACTACCCTCACCAATCTTTAGAACTGTACACTTGTAGCCTCCTGCTCCTGACGAATAATAGTCGTTACTGGCTGAGTAAATGTGGATTTCTATTCCCAGTGCCTGCGATAGTGCTGTGATTTCTATTTGCCCTCCCCAAAGCGCTGTGTATTTGATTTCATCTATGTGCTCCAAAAACGCCTGCTCATCGTCCATATCAATGTCCATAAACGGAGCAAAGTCATTCATGTTGTCTCTAATATAGTCGCCTGCAATCCGCCGTAGCTCCGATACACTATACTCCTTATTTTTTTCCGCTTTTAGCACATATGATATCGCCGAGTATAGACAATGCCCGTCTGCCTTTATTTCATACATCCTCAAATTGTCTTGCTTTAATGTGTTTTTGATTGCCGCGCTTTCCAACTCCTCGTAATTGGGCATATCCAATGCCTCCTTTTCTGCCTCCAACATCATTTCCTCCATTTTTTTTTGCTTTTTCATCTACTTAAACGTTTTATGTAGTTTGAATAAATATATAGCCAATATATATAACCTATACCATCTCCCCTTCCCTTCCCCCTTACCAAACCAATTTTCAACCTAAACAATAAAATAGCTTAACTATAAACATTACCTTTCTCTGTTGACTTTTGCTTGTGAATCCACCACCTGTGTTTTTATACAGACTTAATCCGCTTAGATTGATGTTTGCCTCAATGTCATCTTGCTTACTTGTTTCGACTTTGGGTACATCACTTTTACTACCTTTTCCTCTCCCTTTTCCCTTTCCCTTCGCTTTCCCTTTATCTTCATCCGCTTCTAATTCATCCTTGGTACTGTTTCCACCATCACTATGGTTTCCCTTTTCCTCGCCATCAGATTCCCCAGTATGAACAGATTTAGAGGCTTCATTGTCTTTATCGCCATATAGGATGTTATAGCGACGGATTTCATCCTCATGTTTGATTTTCAATTCGCTCTCGAGTTGTTCGATGTCGGCCTTTAGTTTCTTTTTACCACTGCTAGTGCTGTTCCCCTTGAAGGTCTTTTTCAACGCGGTTATTTTAGACATCAAGGCCTTTGATTCCTTTGTATGCCGTTTTTTAAGAACGTCAAAATCGGATTCTATTTCGGTGTGATCTGCTGTGTGTCCAATTCTACCATTATTCTAGTTTTGCAGTTGATTGCTCTTTTTTTTTCTTTGATTGTTTGATTGTTTGATTGTTTGATTGATTCTTTGTAATATTCTGTAATATCACAAATTTTGTGTTGCAATCCCTAATATAAAAGTAACGACACGTATAGGAGTGTAGTGTATGGGTTGTGTTTTATAGTTATAGTTTATAGTGTCTATTGTATAGCGTATTATTTTAAACAAATTTTTTGATTCTATCAAGTTTGTTAATATACTTGGTAAGCTTTAATTTATTTTTATTATAGCTCCTTTTCGCGAAATCTATTAGCAATTTTAAATTGGTTTGAAATATCACCCTTGTAACAAATTGCAACCAACATTAAAATAAATAATCTCACTTGTAAAATGACCAAAAGCAATACCAAAAACATAGAAAAAAATTTTTTTTCAAGCAGAATTTTACTAGTGCATTTTGCCATTTACTCCGAATATTTACTTGTATTTTTTATTTTAATTATTTATTTTATGGAATTCCTATGGAAACCTTGTGAATAGTTTTAGAGATAAAATTTGACATACTTGTACAATAATAACAAAAAAAAAAATAGAGATTGTAGAAGGCACATAACGAGTAGCCAAGATGCCGAAGTACTATTGCGACTACTGTGATATCTTTTTAACACACGACTCTCCCTCGGTTCGTAGGGCTCATAACAGCGGATGGAAACACACAGCCAATGTCATCAATTACTATCGCGAATTAAGCTTTGACAAAACACAAGACATTATCAACAAACTTACCAGCGCATACAACGACTACGGACCAGAAGGCTATCAATTTCATTACCAACAACCACCACCATCAATTCAGCAACCCCCACACTACAGACAGCCGCAATCACAATCGCAACCGCAAAAGTATGCAAGTCCTGGTGGCATGGGATTTGCTGGGAATCCCAGACCTGGAAACGCACCCTTTGGTAATCCACAATTTGGCCCTCGTCCACCACTAACAGCGCCAGCATTGGGACCAGGACCATCGCATCCTCATCAACCACATCTAATGGGTCCACCACCACCACCGCCACACCATCTACCGCCACATCTACCACCACCTCCACACTCTATGGGTCATAGTAAAGCACCACTAGCAACACCAGGAGCTGGCCATCCGGCAGCATTGCAACCACCACCTCCTCCTCCTCACTTAATGGTTCCGCCACATGGACCTCCACCGCATTTGATGGGTCCACCACCACCACACATGCCACCACACTCTATCCCACCAGCACATTCACAATCGCAGCAATAAAAAAATAAAGGTGGAAAAATCTACAATTGTATCTTTAACTTTTCATAAATGATATTCTTCTTTTTTCCTTATTTCCCGTTTCACTTTAGAGGTATTGAATTGTTTTAAAGATTGTATTTATATATATTGTGGTACAGTAAGAAAAAAAAAAGAAACCAACTAATAAACAATCGGAAAAAAAAAGCAAGTTAATAAAGGAAGGAGGAAACTGTATTTGTAAAGAATGATATGTGAATGGTAAGAGATGGATGACTAATGGCAGATTTCAAAGCATTTAAAAGTAGAGTCCTTGTACACTAAATAAACAAGATATCTATCTTGGTTAAATGTAGGGTCCATTTCAATAACATCGAGACCAATCAATGGTGAGCTACAACAAGCATTAGATTGAGTAGAGTTTGTGGCATTGGTGGTGGTGTTGGTAGTGGAGCGATTAGCATTGGTTGCCATATTCGAGGGACTAGTATTACTGCCAGTACCAATACCAGTAGATGTAGCAGCGGCAACAGTAACAGCAACAGGAGTGGGTGGAGTGGGATTGGTTGGTTGGTATTTAGGAAATCGGTCGATATACTCCAATCTGAACGTTTTGGTGATGTTATAGTACACAGGTTTGACTACAAAGCAAAAACCACTTTGGGTGGTCACTAACAACAGCCGCCCATGCCCCAACACCTTGACAATACTCAGTCGGTCGTATTGGTATAGATTCTCCAGCATGCCAAAAGTCCCATCTTCTAGTACTATATGGCTACTGCTCAATCGCTCTATACAATCCAGGACACCATTGTTAGGACTACCACTACCACTGTTGTTTGTAGCACCAGATGGTTTGCGGGCGTTTGGATTTCTATGGGGATTTCCTGGTAAAGGTTCTGCATCTGATGCTGAAGATGATGATAGAAACGGATCTATTAGATATATGTGGTTTTGAGAGGTGTACACAATTAACTGATCACTTTTGGCCTTTTCACGTGTTTTCGTTCCTACCATTGACAAGAGGTCTTTGTTAGTGCCATTTAGATTGCCACTATCAACCTGATTAGATTTTTCTGCTTTCATTAGTGAAGATGATTCTTGAGATTCGTCAATATAATTATATATGCAATTGAACCCGCTGTCAATATCTTGTTCCTGGTCAACGTGTTGGTCCTCACTATCGCTATTTGTTATCTGGTCCTGGTGAATAGTATCTGTCGCATTTCTGGTCTGTGTTGGCGAGTCCGAAGAAGACCCAAATATGTCGGAGTATGTCTCTGCATAAATGCCATTGTCGTCATTATCACTATCTGGAGAACCTTCTTCATGTTCATACTCGTATTCATGTTCATGCTCATGCTCATGTTCGTGTTCGTGTTCATCTTCTAATATCGACATTCCTTCCTGCAATGACTCTCCATATAGCTCTGGGTCATACTCTTGGTCCCGTGTTTGTTCGTCTGGCTGTTGTCGTCCCATTTCATTTTCTAAATCTACATAATACAAATCATAACCTGGGGTTGAACCTACCAAACTACTATCCTGTTGGTTGTTACCACCCGGAGACGCATTTTCAATGCCACCACTTCTATGCTCAGTGGTCGCTACCATCTCTTGTTCGCCATCCAGACCCCAGTTCAAGTCGACATCCCACTCGCTGCGGTTGGATTCATGCTCAAATCCCACCCACGGACTCACAAAGTCGTACATCTCATCTTGAACTCCATACCGTTCTCCTTCTTGCAGCTCTCTTGATGGTGATAATGACCATACATCCTGGCCTTGCAAAACATCACCATCGTCACCCGAGGAAGAGCTTGCAACTCCTTGAGCAGTGTCCCAAAAATCACTTATATCCTCCGTACCAGGATCTTCATTCACATGACTTTCCAGCTCGGCAGCTTGGCTTTGGTTTTCTTCCTGGTTGGATACAGCCAACCGTCCACGTCTCTGCATATCCCTTCCTCTATTCAGGTTTCGGCGATATACCCTATCAAGTAACAGCTGTGCCATTCGCAGCCTGTCGAACCCGTCATCATTAATGTTATTAATGCCACCATCAGCATCACTAGACTCACCATTGACTCCTCTACGTTCATATATATTCTCACGCTCACTTCCCTCATCATCTCCTTCCCATTCTTCCTGCCTCTCCTCATCGGGGTTGGGTCGATGGTACTGTAACAGATCGATTATCCAGTCTCGTGCAGTTAGTCGAATCCCGTCATCATCTTGACGATTCACATCAAATATTATATGTGCTGCATCTAATAATCGACTTTTTGGCCTATTTTTTCTGTCAACCTGGATTTTATCCTTGTCTATAAACTTTACAGCCCATCCCCTATTTCATTTCACTTGATTATTAGATCTAATGTTCATTCTCTTTTAAAGTATGCAGTATACAGTATACAGTACTATGTAATAACTGCTATTCGCGATCATCATCTCGAAAACCAACATAATTAACACAAATTATATAACATCACTTTACCATTGCCTCCCAATCGTAGAACTGTACACTAATTTCCCGCTTAGGCTCTCATTAACTCTGCAGGTCCCATCTATACTACATGTGCTGAAATACCCTCCATCCCGGCTAAACTCCACGCATGGGATATTGTGTTTGTGTCCTCTAACGGCCTTAACCTTCATATTTACTAATACCACCGCTTTCAATTTTCCTCCACCTTCTCTATCGTCGCTCAATACTTTGAGTTGCATTATTTTCACATCCTCATTTGTATTTGCATCATCAGTTTCTTCCTCGTTTTTAATCGTATCTTTCTTTTCTTCTTCAAAGTTTGAGGTATTAATTATCTTGTAGTACCTTTTCAATACAGGGTACAACTCGACCAATGTGGTGTTATGTGAGTTGGATGCAATTGCCAAAATTCCGTTTCCCTCCTCCAAATCACATCCCCAACTTGACTCTTCGTTTCTAAATTTGATTTTATTTTTTTAAGCATCAGTTTATTTTTAATTATAATTTCAATCATATTTATCTACACATTTTTATCATTTAGGTAGCATACAACACATAGGAACCGTACCACCTCTCCCACCAAAGACACAACTGAAAAGAATAAACCAATGTATATATAGTATCAACATTGGTGTTTTCAAACTAAATGCACTAAACTCACCTAAACACTAATGGAGGCTTTGTTAAGTGTGCTACATCCCATAGTAGCACCAATCCATTATCACACACCGCTATCAATAGTTGGCGATTTCCTGCTATTTTTTTAACCGCTATTTGGTTTATAATCGGCTATTTTTGTGTAGAAGTTTAATGCTTCAGTCATTTTTCTTTTTCATTAGTGCACTCCCTGCTCTCGCAAAATAGAATCTTTTATATTTTTTGTACACAGCAAAAGCATTCGCTTACCTCTGCTGTCTCATCGTCTTCTTCTTTTCTTCTGGTATTAGCCTTTTTCACACCAACTATCTGCTGTACTATTCCTTTAGGAACTTCAAGCCTCAATATTTCCTTTTTTGGTGGTCTAAAATAATCCTCGACGCTGTATACTAGGATTTCGAATTTACTGGCTACATGTTTTTACAATTAGTCGATCAATTAGTTGCTTCACTGGTTTTGCGCATTCAATGTTTATATATACTTTTAAACTGTTTGTATTAAACTTATTCGTATCACTAACCCAAAAACATAAAAGTTGTCCTCATATATTTACACACCGCCAGCAAATTTAATCTCTATTTCGTAAAATCCATTTGTTATATCATCTCAATTTGCCTCGGGCTACGTTATGTTTCATAATAACCATTGTATGTAGTATTACATAGTCAACAAAGTTTTTGCAGTTAATTTCCTTGCTGTATATCTGCCTAATCTATTCAGTAAATGAAATCCATTTTTAATATACGATTTTTTTTATTGTTCGCTAATTGAAGCAGTGGACAGTGTTTCAATTGAAAATATGCGGGTGAATGTGCATTTGTACTATGTATTTTTTATACAAAAAAAGTGACTATAAGTAAGCTGGAAATCCCATATTTTATCTCGAGCACTCGCTACTTACCACTACTTTACTTTCCATTTTCTTTTGCTCCGCTAGTATATTTTAATCGTGTAATTTCTCAATTCTACTTTTTTTTTTCTAGATTAAAGCATTTTTCCACTCTTGTCTTCCTTTTTTATTTCCTCTTACTCATTTCCCTTGTTTTTTGAATGAAATATCTCTATCTTTACTCGTTTAAGCTTATTCTGCTTGGATTAAGCTTTTGTATTTAAATTTGTTTATTTAAAGCAATTATTTCTAAATTTGTTGCTAAGTTTTTGATTAACTATTTTCAAAAAAAAATCAAATTGCTATTATACGCACCTGAAATTGTAATTCCGAATTCTTCCCCCTTCCCTTTTTCACCTTCCACAAACAAAGATGGGTATATTTTTACTCTTTGAGGTGGATAATAGTTTTATACAATTTTTTTTGATTATACTAAAACCATTGCCCTTCTTCAACGACTGGGAGCCTTCTCGTTGACACCATAAATGCTAAAAGATACATAACTCGTTACCATCACAGCGGTACAAGCTTTAGTGCTGATTAGTTACTTACTGTCTGTAGAGAGAGGGGTTTATCATTAATTATTAACCTATTCTCATCCTAACACCTCCCGCCTCCCGCCTCCTGCTTTACTTTTTTACTTTTTTCCCCCAGATATGCATTTGTACAAAAACAAGTTATATTTACAATAATTTTTAATGAAAAAAGACAAAACTCACAAGTAAAAACTATACACGCTTTTTCATATATTCTAACACTCTTTCCACTATGTCAATGGGTGCTGTGGTAAAAGCTGTCGCCGGATAAACAGACGTACTCCACTTGGGATGCGAAACCATGTTACATTGACCAATGTTAATGGTCTGGTACTTTAGTAGTCGTTGGCAGCTGTTCACCTCTGAATAGATCGTGTTTGTCGAATCTTTATTGTACACAGGTATTCCTGAGGCTGGACAAACAATATCTGCCCAGTATCCAAACTTATTTATGCTTTCGACGAATATCTTTCCCCAAGAGTAAAAGTTACCCAACTTTTCGTCTTTTTCAATGTCACTCTCTCGATCAAAGACCATCATACTCGACCGTGTTTGTTGAAATGTTGGAATAATAAGTACCTTTTCCATTTTATTTTTGATCCCCGGAAAAACCATCAATAACTCCTGCTTTAATAGGTTTGGACATTTGTGAATGGAATATTCCATCTTCACCTCTATTTCGCCTGGCATATTCTCTTCACCCCCCTGCCCCTCTCCTCTTGCCATTTTTTCGGAACTGAAGCAAAATTGCTCGTTCAAGGGTAGATTTTTTAGCTTAAAGATTTCGATCTTTGGTCCCGTGATCATACTGTATTTCTTTTTTAATTTTTCTTTCATTGCAATGCAAAGATCCTGAAAAGATTCCGCCTTTAGTATTTATATTTACTACTTGTATCCGTTTGAAGTTTGTATGTCAACCCCCATACCTTTCTCCATCTCTGATATTCTTAGTATAGCTTTTGAACGTGATTAAAAAATTCAGGTCTTATATACTGTGGTTTATAATTCTAAAAAAAATTTTGAGGAAAAAAAAATCTAAGGATCAAATCCAAAAAAAAAACAACCTTGAATGGTAACAGTAACAGTAACGGTAACGGTAATAGTAGCATAATCAATGGCGACTCGTGATACCACTCACGAAAAATCGTAGCACGAACTTTTTTTCTTGTGGTAAAAATTCAGAACTTTGGGGGACACAGAATAGTCTGGCTATGTTGCATGCTTTAGTACATATTTTCTTTTTCTAAAAATATTTTTACATATTACTAGGTATACCAGCAAGGTCATTGTACTTTCCGTAAATAACGGAATAATAAAACGGCCAAAAACACATAATAATTGTGGCAACCATAATCTGTAGAATTATGGAAACAAGCTCAGCATATAATTGCGCACTGCCAAGAGATCCTCTCTTTTTTTTTTACCATGTCTTTAAAGCTCACAGCGTGATCTTTTTTTAGTCATATAGGATTGATTGACCAATATAATACCCGTATCATTAACAGAATACTCCTCGCAAATAGTCCTCCACTTTCCTATTTTTCTAAAAAAAAAGTAGTCAAATTAAAAATCAGTTGTGGATGCAAGTAGCCTATCCAGAACCTAGCAGATCAAATATAACTCTGATCAATCCATTCAATCGCTGATTTTTTATATTTGACTTTTTTATCCAAGGTGGGGGATGTATCAGCATCAAGAAAGTTAGATATTGATGTGTATTTTTTTTAAAAAACAAAAATAAAAGTACAATTGGGTATTAGTACACATATGTGAAGGATCAGTAAAGTCCAGCTGTATTATTGAACAGTAGTCGGAGATCTGTTGGAAGTTGTTGATACGCTAGAAGTTTGAATATAAAAGTTATCGTCAAATTCTAGCTTTTGAGAGGCAAAAAACACTGTTGGTACTTTTAACACTGATACAGTGTACCTTGTGTGATTTTTCAAACCTATTGAGAACATGAGATTTCTTTAACTTTCTTGAACAGTCTAAATTTTGCAAAGGAAATCTGGACACACCCTGAACGGGTTGGTTCTATTGTTTCCATAGAGATACTTCGGCTCTTTTAGTTTAAAGTTGCGTAGGTGCAATATCAAGACAGCTCTATTAACTCGCCAAGACATCAAGACAAAAAGAAGCAAAAACATGAGCATGAGCATGGGCAAATTATCAAAAGGTTTGCTCACGCTCAATGTGTATGTGGTGTATGCGCGGGCTTCTCACCTCTCCTCTTTACCCCTCTGTTGAAAATATATCACCCGTTTTATTTGGTAAAGTGTTGGGTGAACAGGTGGATGAGTAATAGGCCAAAAGCGCAAACAATTTACAAATCGACTATTTCTTATCCATTTGCTGAAAAATCAGCAGCTATTATTTGCTGGTTAGTTTTATATTTTTAATGGGAAATAACAATGGCAAAGATGCGATACATTCTGAACTTTCGCACTTTTCCGTACTGGTTTTGCTTGGATGCACACAGTTTATGTAATCCGCATATGTATTTCTTTTTGAAGCACTGTGATATTTTTTCAGTGGTTTCTATATTTTTCTTTTTTTTTCTTTGTTTTTAAACGCCAGTAGCTTTAGAACAACTAGTACATAATTGTTATAATAATATATAAACCATATTCACATTTGGTAATTGGTATTTATAACTGCCTTGATGTATAAAGTTAATACTTTAAAAGCTAAAAAGTTATAGAGAATTTATTAATGCAATTCGTGGATTTATTTTCAATGGCAATTCTATTTAAAGTAGTAACACTGATCCTCACTGCGACCCTCTCAGCATACTATTCCTCGGTGAATGGCGCGATAATAATACCTGTAAGTGCTCTATTAATATCTGAATTCGTAACTATTTCTTATTTTACCACAGTATCAAATTTGCTGATAACAAATAATCACATTTTTCTTAATGATTTTTTCATTTTTAGGAAACTAATACAACAATCTTGGTAAGGCAAATATTATACATGCCCACATCGTATCTCTATTCGGGGTTAATTCTCAATCACTTTTATTAGTAAAAATGGCAATTTCTTTTCAAAATAAACAAGAGTAATATTAACCATTAAATAGGATCAGCGGGCTGCTTTTGGAACTGAACTGGGCCCTGGTGGGCTTGAGGGCGAATTGCTCGTGGTAGGGGAGGACATCCAAGGGGATAAATACGGCTGTGAACCGACTTTTACACGTTTTGATGATAAAGACCGTGTTGGTATCGCACTTGTTCAACGGGGAAAGTGTCCCTTTGTTAAAAAAATTCGAAATCTGCAAGCTCAAGGTGCGGCAGCAGTAATTGTGGCAGATACAGAACACAATATGTCGGTGATAATGTACGCTTCTGGTAAGGCAAAGAACCTATAGTTCTCTTTATCTTGGGTAGCTTGAACCACCAGAGTTTATATTTGTAATTAATCATGCGACTCAAAATAAACATGTAATATTAATACCCACTTTTAGATAACGCATCAGACATAAGCATATACTCAACATTTATAATAAGAAACGAATATTTAAAGCTGATGGCTTCCAAGAAAGATCAATCGGATACTCTAGTTATCAAACTTATAGACAGCAAGTTTCCTGAACCGTAAGTAGAAACCCCTTTGTATATTAGGCTAATAACTAGATTTGCTGTAGGGATGTGTAACAAGAACTTTGATACGCCTAATTTTAGGACCTTTCTTGAGGTCATGGTAGTGGCACTGGCTGTTCCAGTAGCATTCTTCCTAATGGGCTTTTTTGCCTACTGGGTTCGAGATCGTCAGAAGAAGATCAACGACTTGGCCCCTTTCGACATTGTATCTAACCTACCAAAAAGAAGCTTTTCAGTGGCGAAAATCTGTGAAGGAGATGACACGAAATGTCCAATTTGTCTTGAGGAGTATGGCGAAAATTGTGAGCTAAGGGTATTGCCCTGTAAGCATGAATATCACACCCAATGTATAGGTAAGCATTTTATTTTTATTTTTTTTATACACTACAGTGTGGTACTGAATGTCTTTACGTTCATCATATGCTAAAATTTCATCGATGGATTCTTTAACTCATGCCCCGTGCATTTACAATTA
The DNA here is from genome assembly GCA_001969505.1 of Zancudomyces culisetae. Classification (NCBI taxonomy): domain Eukaryota; kingdom Fungi; phylum Kickxellomycota; class Harpellomycetes; order Harpellales; family Legeriomycetaceae; genus Zancudomyces; species Zancudomyces culisetae. The sequence continues at coordinate 38,133 of LSSK01000248.1, forward strand.
GACCGATGGCTGACTACTTTTAAGAAATATGTAAGTTAGGTTTCATTTTTTTATCTCTTTTTCTTGGTGCAATTACTGCCCACAAACAGCACATGTATTTATATTTATTTTATAAAATTTAGTGTCCTATTTGCAAGGGGAGTGTTTGTCCACCGACTGAATCAACCTCGCTGCTAAGCTCCTTTGATACTGAGAGCAATGTCTGATACAAAGAAAAATTATTTTTGTCTATTCACACATTTCTTTTTTCTTTTACTCCCGTTTTCTCTCTCCTTTATTTTGCAAGTTTTTTTTATAGAAGGTATATCAGGTACTGTTTTATTACGTCATTTCCTTCGCTGTATTATAAATATTAAACACCTAAATCTACTAGCGTACATCGAACACACACCCAGACATCGGGTGTTTTTGCAGGCTAGCACTTATCCGGCTCAAACCAGATCATGGTTAAAAAATCGATGTAGAGTATCAATAAGTTCAAGGATATGAGTTGTGCAACACCTACGTATACCATCTTTATAAGTTTGCATTTGCACTCTCATCTAGGGTGGTAGAGTGATATCCTTCTTTCCATTTTTTCTTGGCAGTCTAGTAATATATTTAAATTACCACTATCCGCTTCCACATCTTGGTCTAACTATCAAAAATATACATTTTTTTTTTAGAAAAATTGATTTCTGGGTTCACTTATTTTGTATCTTCAAAATCAAAGTTGAACTGATAGTCCTGCTTTATTTATTCGACAATACGCATAGTACTATATTGTATTAAAGCAATCAAGTAAGCTCTACACTAATAGGAAGTCGGTAGACGATGTTCAAATGTAAGTTACTAAAAGTACAGAATAATGAATATGGCTGAAATTAAGGGGAATGAAATTATTAAATGGAGAGGGGAACAGGTGTGAGCGTAAAGGGATAGAGGGGGGGGGGTAGGAGTGGGTAAATTTATAGAATTTGTTTTGTGGACACATACAAATGTTATCATTTTTTATTTATCTTAGCTAATTTTTCTTCGGGATTTAAAAGGCATCCTTTTGCGAGTACCAAAAGGTTCTATTTCGGTGGTAGACCTAAATATAAGCGTTTTGCTTCTGTCAGTAAGTCACACACAAACTCTTCTATTTTTTATTTTTTTTGGCAAGCTAAACCCATTTCCTTTACCTGGAACAAAATTGGTACTATTATCTTTAGCCAGGTATACTTACAATGAATAAGGGGCGCTTTTTTACTAAATTGGATTTCATACCAAAATTAGGAGAACCTTTCTACCAGACCACAAAATTCAAATATTCTCTAGGAGCTCTTGGCGTGTTTGGGTTTATATTCTATAGATCCAACTTGGAGGAGGTCGATTTTACAGGTAAAATAAACACCATTAATATTGTCCGGTGTTTTTTGTATGATATTGGTTTTAATTTTTAACATTAATATTGTTCATCCCTTTTACTCAGTGCACACACATTTGGGGGGGGGGTGTATTTCGTAAAATCTTTAATGAGTATCTGCTGAAGCGTTCTTTTACGTATTTTATAAAGGCAGGAAAAGATTTATGATTGTTTCACCGAAGCAGGAGCAAAAGATAGCTGAAGTTTCATATTCACAAGTCATCAGTCAGGTACTTTTCCCTTTGGATAACATAACACGCAAAAAATGCATATACTTAACATCATTTACTTTTTATTTGTTAGTTTGGTAGCTTGCTTCTTTCCAGGCATTCAATGGTAGGTTAATTGCACAACACAAATATTCTAGTTCTTTGTATAAGCATAATATCTAACAATATACGTACTCTTTAGGAACATAAATACGTGGAGAAAGTGGCAAATAGAATAATAAAAGGTATTATTCGTTTTTTAGCACCTTATCTGTATTGAAATGGTTTCCTCTTGGTCCTTTCTTGCCATATGAGGCAATTGATACTGAAACATACAAGTAATGGAGTTAATGTAACTTTTTAGCCGCTGGTGGTACGCCTGAAGAATGGGAGATTAATGTCATCCATAGTGAGGAGGCAAATGCCTTTGTTCTTCCCAACAGAAAAATTTTTGTTTTTACGGTACGTAATTGTGTTTGCCTTTTAACTTTATCTTTTATAGCATTATAGTATTTGTCCCTGAGAAGGATTTATACTTATTTTTTGTTAAAACAGAGATAAGAGCAAGTTGTCAATTTTAGGGAATTCTGCCGATAACAAAAAATCAAGATGGGCTAGCTGTAGTATTGGGCCATGAGGTAAAACTCTTATATTGTGATTGTGATTATGATTATACTCATTATACGTAGATAATAAACTAGATATTGGTACATTAATAGGTCGCTCATGTTCTTGCTCGGTAACTTGAAATATATCTACACGAGTCTTTGAAATATACAAAACTTGTCGATTTATTGTTCTTGATATATTTTCCTACTCTTTTTAGACATAGCGCGGAGCAGCTCTCATACGCTGGAATTTTGGCAATAGTAAATTGGTTTCACTCTAAATCTACCAATGATTAATATATGTTATCTCGACTGATGTTTAACACAGAAAACTAAAAAAAAAACTTGTAGATACCGCGACTTTTGTTTTTATTTGTTGATCCAGCAACTGGAATGGCCTTGGGTGGGTTATCAAAACTGTTCCTGGAGCTTCCAAATAGCAGAATTTGTGAGTCGGAGGCAGATAGAGTAAGCAATTTTCAACTAGTATTCACCTATATTTTTTTTCCTGGTTGATTATAACCGATTTTCATAGTAAAATTATTGTTTAAATATCCTATCTATGTAAAAAGTAAAAATAAAAACTCTATATATTTATATGAATATACATGTTTAAATAGATAGGGTAAGTTGTGTTATATAGCTCAGTTGATGTCAAAATGTGTACAAATTTATACATTTTGTTATCGACCCACACACACATATATATCCGTGTGTGTGTGTGTGTGTATTATATAGTGACAGCACCGCTGAGCCGAAGCTTACCTAACTTTGAATGCAATATCCATAGACTGAGTCTAACAGCAAAGGCATGTTACAATCCAAATGAAGCCATTGACTTTTGGAAGGTAAACTGTTGTGGAAACATTTTTCAATGAAACTTTATTTTTTTTTTGCATTTGGACTTTTATGAGAACCTAATTTGAACCTCGAATAGAGAATGGAGCGAATAGAGCGTCAGTACCACAATATCGAATTACTAAGCACCCATCCAAACAGCGGGGATAGAATTGAAAAAATACAAATGTGGATGCCAGAAGCTCAACTACAGAGTGAGTTGGCTGGTTGTGCTAATACAGGCAGCAACTTTTTGGGATTTTCATCATTTTTCTAATTAGAGGCCTTCATAGCATTAGATACACGCTCATTCCACTTTTACAGGGCTATCCATCTATGGAGAAGTAAGCGAAGGGAGACGGATGGAGAGAGTAGGAAAAGTGATTGGACCATATACTAGCTGATCTTAGAATTAATTGACTATTAACTCCCTTTGATGTCTATTTTACACTATTTTTATTTTGATTACAAGTTTAATGCAAATAGAGTTAATTCGGGGCCTCTGATATATTGTTTAGACTTTTTCGATTTCCTAAACTATGATTGAAGGTGAATATAAATGTGCAATAACTTTCTTGATAAGCTCTTGGTGTAGAAAAAAAGTAACATAGCATAAAGATGTAATGACGATTAAACGAAAATATGAAAATGTGTATATGTGTAAATGTGAAAATGTGAAAAAATACCAATACAATAATATTAACTATATGTACAGCTCAATAAGAGGATAGTTAAACTTCGAGCTGGTGCATTGAATACACAAGCAATTAAAAATACTGTGAGTATATAAAAACCAATAACAGTATACCATGCATAGAATCTGAAAATAGCTGCTTTAACCAAACACCAAGATAATATTGTGTAGCCGTACAAAAAAGGAATTTCAAGATTCTTCAAGACATATTCTTAGATGACACATGTTCAGGTTGATAAAATTCCTTTTTTACACTGTAGTGGTCGCTGTTAAAAATATCCAAAAAATCTATAAGCGTATTGGCCACTAGTCCAAGTTCGTATGAGTTGACATCCCCCAATTCCTGATGTTGCGAAGGGGTTTGAAGATAATGAACTAGTCTGTAGATAGTATACAATGTGATTTGTGGAAAGTGGCTAGTGAGTACAAAATTTCTTTTTATTATACTGATGTCGTCGTCTGGAAGTAACGCGAGCATACTTAATTCAGGATCTGGATGCAAGTCATCTGCATCAAAACGAATCTTTGCTATATATGCCCATGCATCAAGATCGCTGTCCTTGCCTAATACATGATCGGATTTGGTGGCACTGGTATTCTGTTTGTTATTGTTAACCCGATGTTGTCGATTTCTCTTTCTATACGCAAAGTAGTTTGATAGTCCAAATATACTTTTTTTTATTAATCCTACAATTTTTGTCATCATTCCATTTGTATAGTTTACTGCTATATTTCTAGTTGTATCCGTCAAGTCAATTAATTTGCTCTTAATAAAACCAAACATATCCAACATCTGGAGAAGACAGTACACATAATAAACCCTGAGAAAAGTAAATTGCAGCACCAATACGTAGATAAACATTGTTTTCGAGCCTACATTCAGTTTGGCACCTTCAAATCTGGCCCATTTTTTATCGCAAGTTTCAAAATAGTTCTCAATCTGGGAAGTAAACCTAGTCAATTCATCTTTACCTATTGTAAATCTACCCCTACTATACGCGTATCGATGGTCATGCTCGCTTCCATTATTTCTTTCTCTTGTTAGATACAAAAATTCTCCCATATAAATCTCCAACCCGTCCAGGTTTTTTTCCACACTCTCATCACCCAAATTGTTTTTTAAATAGTAAACCATTTCCTTGATTCCTCTTTGATCTCCGTTAAGCTTGTTTAAGAGTTCCTTAACCCTGATCTCAACTACTTCGAGATAGTAAAGTATATTCAGGTAAAGCCTTTCGCCTGTATTGTTCTCCTCTTTTTGCTCAGCCAAAACGGGATCAATCCCGTTTTTTTCTTCCAAAAGATCTTCTAAATCCTTAATTATATTCTCAACTTCAAAATATGGCGCAATAAGAGCATTTTCTACGTCCATTTTTGTTGTATCACCTACAGGGATAGTCAAGCTTTAGCATTTGTATATATCATTTCATTTTCATCTTGATTTTCGTTTTTCACCACATTTTTTTCCTGTACTAGCAATTATCTATTCTGATCCTTTGAAATGCAAAACTAGAACATAGTACTGAAACTCATACTTACTTGACTCTAGTAGCGATTTCCAGTTTGGTAGCTCCATCAAGAAATTTTTTTTCTGGCCAATGCTGGTAGGTACACAGTATTTGGAGGTGAAGATGACATTTCTAACCAGCATAAGTGGTGTAAATCGCATAGCCGTTGCGGTTTTGTTGTGCATTTCACCTTTCTGAACTTTTGGGCTTTCTTCTTTCTGCTCTATAAGCGTTGTGTAATTCCTAAATATAATATACGATTTCACATTAAAACCATGAATTCAACCTTATTTACAACAGTACATAGTCATATACAAGATTATATCCATTGTTAACAGCGACAACAGCTTGGAGGAATAAACTTACTCGAATAAAAGTTTTGATAGTTTTAATGCCTCAGAGTGCAATCCGCATATGTTCTTATATACTATCAAGAGGAGCAGCCCCTGAGCATATTCGAACGAAATATTTGGTTTTCCATTCTTATTCGTGATATAATTATATACATTTCTTAACACATACTGCTCACAATTCAAAAGATAACTCAGTAGACTTTTATCGTGCTGATTACTGTACAGCTCCTCTAGCTTATACAGTTTTATACATAACAACTCCATGCAGTGGGACAAAAATGTAGTATTTTTACTAGAGTCTAGGTTCCCTTTGAGATTGTGATAAAATACTATTGGGACGATGTGATTGACATATCTGAAGTATATACCAAATTTACCTCGCCCATCCTGCAGCATCTCCAGCACTATTGGTGCTTTTTGGAGGCGGTTGGTCATTATTGTTGGTTTACACAGCTGCTCGCCATTTTCAGATTCTTGTTTGATAATTATCTTTGTTATGGTATTTTTTCCCCTTTTATATGGTTTTATGGCATTATTTTGCAATTTTTGGGTATTTGGATCCATGTTAATTAAACCATCCCCGCGGATTTTGACAAAAAATTGAGCGCCAACTTGGGGCTGAATATAATGTGCATCTTTCTTATTGTGTGCAACCTGGGCAAGCTGGGGTCCTATTTCCCTTTATATCATCTAAAATATTTCAATTTTTACAATAGTAATAAAGTAGAAATACATAAACACAAATCCACCCTAAAAGATATTCAAATAGTCCTTACCCCAAATACCGGTCATAAATATTATAACCATTATTACCGTTAACACTCCAAGCATAATCAATGTCGCTATTATTTATCTCTTCTGCAACACGTCCAAAGTTCATACTTCCTATTCCTTTGACTTTTATGTGGGTTGAATTACATTAGTTTTGCGATATCCAACCACAGCAATCATTTAAAGCTAACATATAACTATGTCGTTCTAATGGTTATCACCTTACCAGAATTTTGCACAACATAGTATGTGTCAGGATTAACTCCATCAGAATTTAGAAAGTTTCTGTTATTCATACCAGTATCAAGTATGTAATTACCACTTTTGTCAAATGAAGTGGCTGTTTGGCCGCAGCATGTCAGTCCAGGGCTAAAAATGGCCGGTTGGTTTGGTGTACTAAACGAATCTGTTCCAAATACACTATTGGATAACATGCCAAACACTACTCCATCCCTATTCCCATTCCCATCCCCATTCCCAGCTCCAGCCCCAGCTCCATTTCCATTTTCAGTCTTGTCTCCAGTCCTAGTCCTAGCCCCAATACCAATACCAATCCCAATACCAATCCCAGTCCCATCACATTTAAATTCCTTGTATTTTTGTTTGTCCTCTAATATTAAAATGCTACCATAAACATCCGAACAATTTCTTTGCGTAGCTCCATCGCTGCCTTTGACCTGGTTTTTTCTAGGTCTTCCCCTTTTCTTTGCCTCCATATAAGTACACCTTATCTTTTTTCTGATACACACACTACACTCAGGTTTGTTACCATCACAACGTATTTTTCGTAATCTACATTCACTACACGCCTGTCTAACTCGTGTAGCCGGTATTTTTCTGAGACTTGGGCTACCTTCCTCAAGAAAATGCGTATTGAGTGTAGCATGTCCTTTATTTAAGACTTCGCTATTGTAGAAATTGTAAGGACCTGGTCTTGTCCTTTGACATTCTATATTGATTGGTTTTTTTAAAATTCATTAGTAAGTATTATTGATGGCCTACTCTTTCGTGTGGCTAAGAAAAAAAAAACAAAGATCAACTTTTCTTTGTAGGAGAAACGAGAGTTGTTAAACTAGGGAGGAATTTTCCCATTTAACTTGTGATTAATTTATAAACAAGTTTTTTTTTGTTCCAACATGCATTACTCCTTGTTCTGGTGGTGTTTGCAAGGCCAGACAGACATTATAGTTACATCTCTTATTCACCCGTATATTTAAACATGCCAGATGTTGCCAGATACTAAGAAAAGATAGAATCATTTAATACAATACAAACACTTACGTTCACTACTGGGTGCAACGATGAGGCTTGAGGTATACATGTTTGCTTTCAGCTACTTTTCACAGTCCTGTTATATTTGTTTGAAGCTCCTTGTTGTGAATCGGAATGATTATACTGTGTGTTGGATACCTATATTGTGTAAAACTTTTTCCACTTGAAATTTAATTTGTTTAAAGTATTCATAGTTTAATTGCTAAAACACCTTTTGCCACCAAAATAGGGAATACAAGTACTCACCAACAGATTCTATTTATATGGTTCTGCTCAGTACTGAAGTAACTAAATACTTTTTAATAATATGCTCTATGTACTATATGATAGCTGTTTGTGCTTTTAATATAACAGGAATGATTTCGGTCAATATTTCTGTTAACTACTCTTGAAAGTTTAATTGTTTTTGCTATTATCCTTGAGGTAGATCTGTTGAGGAACTTGATGGAGCTTGACGTGTTTAATATAGCCAAAAAAAAAATTAATAAAACCTGAAATATATACACTTTAGGACGCTTTACACATAATTCACAGGCTTTGCGATAGAAAGGGTGTCGCGATAAAGTATACATTATCCTTCCAAATCGGGGAAGCAAATTCTACTACGATTCCCCATGCATCAACTCATAAGACGTTTAAGCTCTTTTTTCTAATAGAACATAGCCTGCTACTACAGGTTAAGTAGGTATTTTTTTGTGGTACGCGCATCAAGATACCCAAAAGATTTTGAAACACCAAAAGTTGGGAATTCTTATTTTTACTATTGGCACAATCACCATCTCCCTTCTTCTTCTCCCCCCCCTCTCATCATCTGCTCACTACCTTTTCATACACACCAATGCATATTTTTAATTGTGCATTAAATAACAATTCTCTTATGGTTTCCCTTTATTTCTGTTTTACTTAAAAGAGTGATTCTGCTTTAATTTATAAGGGTACACATAAACAAGAAAGCTCGGTAAATTATGAAAAAAACACTCTGGCGAGAAAAAAAAAAGAAACATGAACATGAACATGGGAAATAAAAAAACGCAGGAAAATCCCTCAACAGCTATACCACACGACTGGCTGTCATCAGCCATTGAGTATGATTTTGTTATGGAAAGCAGGTTATAACATGTATTTTTTTTCCCGACAGTTAAAATGTACAGTTTTAGCAAACATGTGCTGTATTCGGTACCATAAATTACCCTTATACACATGACACTACCTTTAGTAGGAATGCCGCGAGCTTAAAGTGCCATGGAATGACATTTATCCGCATCTCGAACGCCAAAAACAAGAAAAGTGGTTTATAAGCACCCCGACAAACACTATCCCAATCAAGAAAATCATCCGACATAATGGATAAATTCATCACTATATTCTCGTCCTTTTTGGCAGCATAGAACAAAAAAGAGTCTTTACATACACCAGAACAAACATTCCAACACACTATCCCGAAGTTCCGGTGTGAGTACTAGCCATCCTTAACTGTGCTCACACGTTCTTTCCAAAAAAACTTAAAGGGGATTTCCCCAAAGCTGATAGGCAATCAAAGCTATTTTGGTAAAATATTGTACATCACCATTTTTTACAGGAAACGTACGCATTTCAGCTGCTACACTCTTGATCAGCCATGAATACTTTTAGGCTAAATTATATAACTTTTGAAATAATGACATGGTTAGTTAACGTTATAGTGCTTATAGTCAACAAAACGTGCTTCTAGATTGATGTCGTTGATATGACACTAATTTTTATGTAATTCATAGTTTGAACTTGTGAGAGTGTCAACAGAATAAAAAGTTGGGTCATACAAACTAATCAGGAAAAGGACTGATGCTCTTCCCCTCTACTACTTTCTTTTTTTTTACTTTAATTATATTAATTCTTTGTAACAAAACAGTGAGTAGTGGCTCAACAAAAACACATGTGATAGGAACAAGCCTAGGAGACTCAAACACTTCACTTTTGGTTGAGTTGGTTGTTTTAACAATTTTGCCTAATTCCGCATGAAAAATAAGCCAATTTGGGCTAGTTAGGATGTAAAATGATACACACACCGTTGGGTAAATGATGAGGTTAAAGCTATATGGTTCAAGCAATAATAATGATACCTTCATCAGCCTTTAGTAAGGTATACAAAGATACAATTTGGTGGGTGGAGTTTGTGTTAAATTTAAGAAAGAAGATGGGATGATTAGTAGACTTACCACACGTATATAGGCATTTCTTTTCTTTCTAACAAAAAAGGCTGGTTCGTTTTGGTAATATTGCAAGGGTTGAACTGTGGACGCTAATAGATCAACGTGATGTGTGTATCAAAAGTGAATGGTAGTGAAACATGTGAATATCTATAATTGGAATGAAATTTGCAGCGTGTTTAATTTTATTTTTTTTGAGTGCTCAATTTAATAAGACAGATGCATGAAGAGTTATGCTGTGCATCTTTAACGAAAATAAACATTTCGAATTAAGCGCAAGGTTCATAGCTAAACCGAAGTACGATGAGGTTTGTTGGAGCTGTGATTTTATATATCAGATCTTTTGTGTCTACTTAATCTTGTTTCTGATTCCTTACAAGTAGGTTATGTTAAAGTACCTTTACAAAAATTACCTGGGTATAAGCAGGGTTAAGTACAAAAAAACCAAAATGTAAAAGATGGTGGAAAGTTGAAGTTTTTATTGCTTCTAACAATGCTTTAGTACCACCGAAAAAAATTTCAACAAGCTTATCATGGAAAGCCTGTATTAGAAGTTACCTATTTATAAAAAGGCAGTTCATCTAGAATATATAAAGTAGGACCTCTCAGTATATCATAATACTCACGATCTGTGCTTTGGCACCATCCCCGTATTATCTAATTAAGTTCATGGGCCAAAAAGAAAAATGATCGAATGTTATTTTGCATTTTGAGGCCAAAACCTCCAGTTTCCCATAGGAGCCAAGGCTTGTACCAATGGAATTGTATTGGATAAATGATCTAAAGCCCTAGGATTTACTTGTCTGCAATTTCTAATGTACAAATATTTCAAACTTTTGCTTGATGACAGAGCTAAAACCCCAGGTGTGGTAATCAAAATGCAATAGCTAAGATTTAGATATTCTAACTGCGGAAAGTTGTTAGAAATCACGTTTAATGATTCATCGTCGAATTTGTAGCAGTTTGGCGCAATAAGTCTTTTCAGTTTTTCACAGCCAAAGGCTAGGCTGGGAATTACAGTAGGGTTTAGATCGCATTTCTCAATTTCCAGGTTCTCCAGATTCTTCAGTTTTCCTAGAGAGTTAGCTGAACTCAAGTTAGAACAAAAATTAAGCCTGAGGTTTACTAAATTTGGAAAACAGGTTGTGACCATTTCAATTGTGTCTTCATTCATGGTAATGCATTTTGATAAATCTAGGTATTTGAGATTGTAGAGTCTATATTGATCAATATTCTTTCTCGACGAATCCTCCGATGAATGAGCATCATTGCAGTCTGGTATCTCTTTAAATAAAAGCTCACAACCTACGGCCTCCAGATTTGTCAAGTTTGTGCAGGTTCTTGTAATAGTTTCGAAGGTTTTTAGTGTAAGCCTTTTGTTGTTTGAGATGTTTAATTTTTTAACCCTGTTTCCGACCTTCGATAATAAATTCTCCAAATGGGGATCCTCTATCGATTCCGAATATTTTTTTAAATTAAGTTCATTGAGCGGAGCCACATTGGCAAAGTAGAAATTGAAAAACCTACACGTGCGAGAAAGTTGAAGCATCGTTTCTAGATCACAGTAAGTAAATACTGAGTCCAGTATTATCGTAGGTAAGCTAGCCAGGTCCATGACGAACAATGTTTGTCAAAGATCAATGCTGAATGTTAACTCTTGTCAGCGTGTTTGAATGTACTATGAAGCTAGAAGTCATTTTATGGAAATTAAAAAAAATTTTGACTTTTTTTTTTGAGTTGGGATGCTCCAGCAATGACATCTATTTTCTCGAAAATTTTTTTTTGTGAGAACCAGCTAACTTTCCAGTTTTATGTGATATTTATTTAAATTCACCTACAAAAAAAAAGGGAACCAGCTAATAAGCCTGGTTGGAAAGCAAAAAGTAGTAAGATTTATAAATCTGCTATTTCATTGGGGCTAAAAGAATATTCAATTTTATAAACTCAACATGTTTTGTGTCTGCTTTCTAATGCAATTTATTTTTATATAGCGCTTTTTTAAAAAGATATATCCAAACCTTTCAAAGTTTGTAAATAAACAAAATGTACCCAAGAATTCTGCTCTCAGCGATCTTTTACAGGTAATATTCTCGTGTCCACAGCTTAATCATTTGATCTAATTTGAGGTCATTATTTTCATAGCGTATTCCTGCTGGCTGTATTTGGCGAACAAAAGGATCTATTCAAAATCCGAGGACAAATAGCTACTAATGACGTTTTAAAAAGTAAGCAAAGAATATTGTCAAAGAAATTCAAGCATTGCTGGTGTTGGAATGATCCTACAAAGGCTTTTATGAGAATACGATTTTTAAAAAAAACGTTTATAATGTATTTTTTCCGAATTCAGACACCAGTAACTTTATTGAATTCCCACTTTGAAATTATACTGTTTTTGATTTTTATCAAAAAACGTGTTTAAATATTTGCACTTTTAAACTATAGATTTGGATGAGCTTTCAATTGGTACAAGGGTAACGCTGGATAGTGGCAAAAAGACGGGAATTGTGCGCGAAGATGGTGGATTTGTAATGTAAACTGCGAAAAAATTACCAAACTATCTAGCTAGATCTAGCACTGCTGGTAATTGAGGTTTTAATTTTTTAACTATATTTGATAACTAAATAGAAATGATGTTGGGCTGGGATATCATACCATCGAGGTTCAAGCTGTGGAGTACACTTTTCCTAAACTTTTGCTTAACATTGAGAGGGTTGAGGGTAAGGCTGTGATTTCAGCCTGGTACTACGTTCCGGGTTTTGAGTGTAATACTAATGATACACCATTACCCTTTCCTTTTGTCATCTCACCCATAGAAAGACGGGAAGTTATTATGGTAAGTATCCTGGATGTTTATACTTAGTTGCAGTCGATATTCACCTATTTCTACTAACAATTAGAAACGAGAGTCATTTAATATTATCAATATATTGAAGAATCCATATATGCTTATGGTTGGAGTGTCACTGTTCTTTGTATTTATAATTCCTAAATTACAAGATTCATTAGGTAAGTTACCTTTATTATATAAGTCATTTTTCACATTTGTTTCAGAGACTTTTTATATTTTCTTTGTACTTTGCAACCTCATGGCACAAAGTAATAATATTGATGGTTTTTCTAGACCCCGAAGAGCTCGCACAGAGTAACAAGATGCTTTCCAGTGCACAGGGACCGTCATTTGATTTCTCCTCGACGCTTGCTCAGTTGTCTGCAGGCTCAGCAAAAAAATAATCGGAAAGTATCGCGTGGATACATGGTGTTTTGTTTTATTTTATTTGAGATAGGGTGCAGTGAGAAGAGTGGCACCTACTTTTAATACATTTTGATGCTGAAGTGTGGATCACCTCTGAGTTTGCATCCCACATGGCTCCTTGTAGGCTCATTTAGTACACTCTGTTTCAGAGTTTTCATTTTGTATACAGACATAAAATAAATATAATTCCACATAAAGTAATGGGTGCTTGTATCCTCGACATGAAACGGAGAACAGAATCGCATATTTCTGTATCCGTGATTAAAGGAGGAAGTACTTTAAATAAGTTTTTCTCCCAGTCCTGAATCAAAAAGGCGGCTCCGAAGAACGCATAAGACACAAGTGCCAAACACAATTCCTCTTGAACCCCCAGGATTTCGGCCACCCTCCCGCAAAAACTGCAAAGAAGCACGCCTAGTTTCTAGTAAACAACACCTCAAAAAATCCCTCCTTTCTTTTCAGAGGTTAGGCGCCAAACACGACCCAAAACAGGGCACACAAATGCCACTACTGGGGGACGGAGAATGGGCCAGCTGCAGTGTAGTCCACCAGAAACCTGACTGGTTTATAGAGCAGTCAATATTGCAAAAGCGTGCCTATTTATTGCTCGTTTACCAACTGGCTCAAAGTACATTTGTAGATGACTTATGGTGATAAAGTTGAAAATTTAATACAGCTATTGGATGGAAAATATGGCACGAATTTTGATTCACTTTATGTTTGGCAATTTATATGGTAATACAATCTGGTTTGTAGACCACCAAAAGAAAAAAAATAATATCAGTAGCAACAATGTTTACAAAACTTGGAAATGCGTTTAGCAGCAATCTTCCAATCGCATTGCTTGTTATCTCCAAAAAAATTTTAAATAAAAAAATTACGGCACCCGCAATCATTTGAGACTGCTCTGACTCGCAGCTGCACTATAAAAAAAAATTGGGCTAAAGAAAGGACAGCTATAGATAAGAAATTGTTTTACTATTTAATATAACATTTTATTTAGTGTTGCTAAGCAATTTGATTCTCTCTACGAAATCACATAAATAAAGGTAAGTGCGTACTAAACAAAATATTTACTATTCTCTATTTATTTTTATCCAAGTTGTCACTTCATTCTTAGTTTTTCTCTTTTTAATTCTTTAATCGTACTAACTGAAATCAAATCTCTGAAAATCTAGAGAAAAAAAGAAAAAAAATGGCAGGAGGATATTCAGGATGGTGGGGACGAATGGGTGGCCCAAAGGAAAAGGGATTTATTACCTACACTTTGTCACCATTTGAATTGAAACCAATGAAGGGTGTACTTAAGAATGGACCAGCCAATGTCGTTAGACGTACAGCACGACAACTTCCTTACGTTGTTCCATCACTAATCCTTTTGATTAGTGTCTATTCATACGGAAAGAAACGATCCGCATACTTGCACAGCAAAGCTGGGCACGCCGAAGCTCACTAAATCGAAGAGTCTTTACATGCATCTTGAACGGAGTTTGAGGTCTCTTGAAAATTTCACTTGAATAGACTCTTTCTCTTCTCTTTTATTTTCAATAAATCGTTTTCTTCTTGTTTGTATGTGCTTGGCGCATCAAATCTATCCAATTTACAATATTGGAGCGAAAACTTTATCAGCAGCACTAGATACCGTTCATAGACACCAGTTTTTTATCCCAAGATCGTTTTTATCAAAAGGGTGGGGGCGGATAGATGTGATAGATATATGCACATATATATATGATGGTAATCGACATAGTATGGTATGGTATGGTATGGTATGGTACCCAGGCCCTGTTAGACTAAGATTATTGTTCATGGATGATCTCTTACTATTTGGTTGTGGAAGCTAAATTTCTAGAGCGTGATTAATACTGCGAGTTTGTTTGAATTTTCAAAATGTTAGCTGCTAGCTTCTTACATCGTATATTCGAAACTTGCTTCGAGTAAAATAAATACTTTAAAGTAACAGATGTTTAGTGGTGTTTCCTACTTTTAACCTGAGGCCCCCTCCAAAATACATGTTTTTCTAGGATCTTTTTGATACATCCTTGACTCACACTGTATACTTTGTGAGTAGAATAGCGAGAGCTTTCAACTTAGAGAAGACGCAGTGACAACGATCTGGAGTATATTTATAAGTATTTTATGTTATTTTAGGGCAAAGACAAAGCCAGAGCTAAGCAAATGCTAGATGGCTGATGTGCTATATATGCCATGTGGTTTTAACTAAAATAGGGTCGCTTATTGCAAAAAACTTGCAAAGATAAATGCTTAATCCGAGCAAAGTCACCAGGTTCTCTCCCAGCTTTGTTCTAAGCTGTGAAAATGGCTAATATATGTCTTATTTCAAATATTTGCCATATATTTCTGATTGGGGTTAAACAGTTTAGCCACAATTTTTTGGCGTTTTCTGATTTTCTTGGGCATAAAACTAGTGTAAAAAAAGTATTTAACTCAATATTTTTCTTTCTCGAAACAATATATATTCCGAATTGCCGAAGAAAAGCGTATCAAGTCAAGAGAAAAATCCCTACAAATAATCAGAAAGAGTATTTATATACAAATATACGAAATAATCTGAGAAATGGACACGGCTTGTATTGACTCTTTACCATGTAAGATACCCTCTCCCTCGTCTCCCCATCCCAAAAACAATATATTACAGTTCTACTCTCCACATATGTATTAAATTGGTTCACCATAATGCTTATTGTGCGAATTTATATTCATAGATATCGATAAAGAATACGATGATCCAGGTATAGCACTCTTTCATTTTCTGTCTTTTTTACCTTCATTTTATGCAAATATTTAGCAGTGATCCATCTATAACATTCGTTTGAATATATTTTCTTAGTGATTAAAGAAAAGGTGGATAGAATGATTGCCGAGGAAATGAAAAATGTGCCCCAGGATATAAAGATAAATATACCCAAGCTCGATGTTATATTTAAGGTACAATTTCCAAGCGGATGATAAAATCCCTTTCTATGTTTTATTTTTATACTAACCCAGGTCGTATATGAATTTTAGAACAATCAGCTCCTCAGGAAAGAATATACTCGGATTAAAAGTGGAAAACCTATGACCCCATTTGATATTGAAAGATATAAGCTGACAGCACCTAGTGGTGCCGATTTAGAAAACCCAGAGGCCTGGAAAAGAGCAGCTGATAATGCAGCGGCACAATTAGAACACCAAGATATTAGGTATATTTTTGCTTTTAGTTTTATATGATCATTAATATTTTGAGAAGAATGGCATATATCATCATCCCAATGATTTACAGCTATACTTATCCAGATCCACTCCCTCTCTTCATTGCATTATTGAAAAGGATGTGGTTAGATACATATATTATTAGTTATATAGCTAGTTGTACTTGCTGCTTTAAAACTAGGTGCTAATATCATTTTTAGACTAACGAACCTTGAGATATTAAACAGCTACGGAACTAATAGCTGGAAGTCATATAACCAGTACCTTGAGTCGCTACTAAAGTATTACGAAAGCCAGCTCGAAAAAATAAAAGAAGAATCAACACATATCAATAAAGCCAGAAAGTACGAACAAGTAAGTCAAAAAAAATAGTACCTGAACATATTTACCACTAAAAAAAACCACACGCTTGCATTAATGTTTATTTATATGCACTAGATTGAAGCAGGAGTCAAACTTTCAGAGCTAGAAACACAGTGGGCAGATTATGTTACAAAGAATGCTCAAATAAAGTTGGCAATCGCGGCTTTAGAAGCCGAAATTGAGCATCTCCGAAACAAAAGCGAGCAGCATGATTAACTGTGCGTATTAATAGTTTATTATATAACTTTGCTGGGAACGTTTGTATATTATTGTTTTATCCTTTTTCTTTTTTTTTCCGAAACGAACTATTTTTGCTGACGTAATATTAAAGCGCATAAATATCATTTCTTATAAACATCTGGGATGGGTATTGCTATACGTTTTGAGTTTATCCAAGGTTTGATTAGTAGTCAGCGGGTTGGATGGGAGTTTGTCCCCAGTACAGGTACATTCACCATGGTCACAATATACAGATGGACTGACCTCCTTCCCCATACAAAGCAGTTGAGAATCCAAAAGATTATTTAGTTATATAACAGCGATTAGATGATAAAATCCAGCTTACATTAACACCTCAAGTCGCACTGAATGCTGGGTACCGACCACCGGGCACTGCTCACCGGGCACTGGGCACTGGGCACTGGTCAAAAACAACGACTGAGGTTGCCCAGGAAATAATGGCATAATAGTCCCCATTTACCGCTCTTGTTTCTGCTGGAAAAAAATTTTTTTTTGGCAAATCAGAATAAATAATTTTGTACAGATGCAGAGTTCTGTGATAACCATTTTCTTAATAGCAATTTTAACTAATTTAGCTGATTTATGCGAATCATAAATAGTGGTGCTTTTCCAAGACACAGAATTCATAAATTAAAAGAATGCAATAGAATCGAAAAATGAACGTTACTCAGATACTCCGAAACAGACACAACTTTATTGGCCAAGTTGTTAGCACCGCGATGCAAAAGACTGTAAGAGTCCGTGTTCCTAAGATCAAGACGCATCCTGTAGTTGGGAAGGTAAGTATAAATAACATCTCCAAATCTTAATTGTTGGATAAAACGTGGATCATTGAGGGAATTGAAATTGCAATTTTAAAGTGTGTTTTATGGCTCTCGCTGAATCTATTGTTTTTACTGTTGGTATCGTTGCTTTCTCTACAGGAGTTGCCTTTTTGGACCTTGTAAAACAAAAGAACATTAATTTCAAGGCTGTTTTTATGTAATTCGAATAGGAAATACAACTCCACAAAACATATTTTGCACACGATGAAAACGAACAATGCAAGGTGGGAGATACAGTTAGAATCGAACATTGCAGGAAACTGTCCAAACGGAAATCATTTGCAGTTGCAGAAATAATTAGACCCGCAAAAGTATATATTGATCCCGAAACTGGAAAGGAAATGCAATAGGCGCTTGAAATTGTTGGGGAGATTGGAATTCGCGACTCTAAGCCTTATATAGATATAGATCCACATTACAAGCCATGAAATGCCAAAATTATTTCGATAGTGTTGGTATTTACACAACCAAAGAAAATTAAACGAGTGGGGAAAGCAAAGGTGTTCAGCTATCATATTATGTTTTTTAATGTCCATCTTGATCTTTTTTTTGTTTAAAAAGTTTCAATTATCAATATATTACATTTCGTTTCTCTGTCTGTTTGTTTGTTTGTTTGTTTGTTTGTTTGTTTGTTTGTTTGTTTGGCTAACTTTGCCCAAATGGATCAAAATCGATAATGCTTTAAGGTTTTGAGGCTATCTAGTAGTGTTAAACTTTGATCTTTGGTTTACACCTGTGAGGAACGACAATGGCATCACCACGAATAATAAACTAGAGAAAATAATAGTGCATGATTCTGTACTTGACCTACCAAGAAGAAGCTGCTCTGTTTTTAGGACATTTCATCATATGTTTTATCTGCGCTTTGAGCACCACTGTGGTCAGAAGAAGAAAGCTGTACTCAGGAGGGAGTACAAAGCGCCATCTAGGAACTTTCAACCATCCGTGTGTACGCTTTGGTTAGTGTAAACTGTGCTTTCCCATACTCCAAGAATAAGTGTTAACAGCCAAATCACGTTTACTCTAATTTTAATAATAACAAACTCGATACTGATGTATTTTATAACCCAAGACGATTAGCAAAACGACATTATGTGAGTAAAGCCCAGGTGAATACGCTGTACCAGCTTGGTGAATGGATATAATAATATTAGAGGTGCATAAAAAAACTAAGATTAACTATATTAAGTGTTATTGGTTGTAAGTTATATTACATACATGTGGGGAGTAAAATGAAAATAATCGAAACGCAATAGAAAAGCGAAATTTTCAGAGTGTCGGTACCGCTTTAACAAATGGATGAACTGAAAACATGCTGGAGAAGAGAGAAAACAAGGTGAAAAGAGGGAGAGGGGATGATTAATTATTTAACTCTCGCTACTCGTAAAACGTGATTTTGTTTTTTTTATTAGTGAAAGAGGAAAAGTAAAATATATCGAATTGCACGATGATGGTCGCGTTTATTATGACTTTTTCTTTTTTTTTGGTTTGCAAATAAGATTTTCTAGTAGAAAGCTCCAGTTAACAAACATTTTATCTAAATATTACTTTTACACTTGAGCTTACAATGATTTTGTATCCATAAACTGCTAAAACATCTAGTTTTGATACACAAACTTTAGAAAATAGGTTTTAGTCAGGATTATACTTCAATTATAGACTTACCTTTGATAGAGCTGTGACAGTTTTCTAGATTAATAACTATCTCAGCAAAGGTATATTTGATACAGCAACAACGCTCAGATGTGTTTATAGACAATAGCTACAAGATATTGCTGAACTATAGTGATTATACACGTGCTTTTTGGTATCACGTACTAACAAAATAAAGGGAAACTATGAAATTCACAAGAATAGGACTGAGTGTCATAATATGTGTGCTTTGTACCTCACATTACAAAGTGGGAAATGTTTGGGCGCATGATCAAGCAACAAAAAGTAGCAAAAACCTCGTAACTGACAGAGATATAACCGTTATATCAACTCTGAAAATTGGCTCTGAAGATTTTTGTAAAAATGGCTTGAACCTCAAATGGATGTACAATGCTTGTATGAACAGTAATAGTAACGGGTATTTTATTACAGGATCACTAGAAAACAGCACATTATCGGTTATTAGATTATCGGTATATCCTGATAGGTATGGGGACGAGTTTGTAGAGTTTATAGTTGGTGAAACTTTTACAGGGGTTCATCTACCAAATAGTAATAATCTGAAATTCAACGCATTCAACGACCTTGATATTTTTACAAGCAAGTATAATAATAACGAACTTCCAAAAATAGTGGATATATTAAAAAAGCATAGAGAGGATATGTCTAAAGACACAGATGTACAAAATAACTTTGCTAGACGAAATCTTAATTTGCTGGATTATATGTTAAGCAAGAACAACAAGGTTGGAAATTGCTACAATCACCTACCCAGTGAGTTAGAGTTTGGAAACATGGTTATACCAATAGCAACTGCACCGCTACTGAAGGTTCATAGGACTGAATACAAAAAAATGACTATAAGCAACTCTAGTAGCAGCAATAATCGTTGTACTAGCAATAGTCACAACGGAAACGAAGAAATAGTAGCTGTTGAGCGAATAGTGGTGCCATTTTTTATTTATATTGAAAACCAAAAAATGATTTTTGGATCTGGAATTCCTGGAAAAACCAAAATATATCCCATGATAGGATTGCAGTTTGACAGCATAAAGACACCAACTGAAGTAGGTGATTATTTCAAGCGACGAATTGAAATGACTATGTTGGAGGATAGTACAAAGAACAAAAAAGATGTTAGTATCAACAAGATAATGCTTTCAGAGTTTGGATATACCGGTTATTGGGGATACAATAAAGATGTTAAACTGCTGGATTTATCATTTATGTGCGGATATGAGCAGGAATTTGCTGACTACTCTCAAATGATTAATGTTGCTGATTTATATAACAGGAATCCCATGACAGGTTAGTTGAACACTTTTATATACTAATTACGCCTTCTAGATAATATTACATATGTATAATACCATTCTGAGCATTCCATTTGTGCTAACACTCCCAATAAATACGCACATTATAGAAAAACCAAGTTCAGGCAGTATTTCCTCCGCGAGTACAACTGTTCCCACTAGCTGTAGTGGCTCAGCCAGTGTAAAAACTACACAGACATCGGGTAAATGCAAATAAATATAAATATACACAACTACATGGAATATCTATGCACTACTCGATTATCACCTTTTTTTCTTCCTACAATAATCAAGTACAAACTAAAAATAGGTGCAGCAAGCTCGACGAGTGTCGGAACAGGTACTGTTGTCCTCACCACCACCAGTGTCAGCAATGCTACAACCAGTACTTCTTCTATAACTCAAACGGGCCCTCAAGGATCTACCAGTTCCTCCACCACAACATCTGGTAAAATGTTAAAAGCAATATATTCATTTTAATACTTCTGAAAAAAACAAACTAACCTGGTTTAATAAATACTATAGGTGGAAGCAACATAACAGACACGCCAACTACACAGGGTACAAGTACACAAGAGATCAAAAGTACAACTCAGTCAGTTGGTAGTAGTATAGGTAGTAGTAGTAGTAGTAGTAGCAGCAGCAGTATTCCACTTACAGTAAGCAAAACTAAGCGTACGTCGACCACTACCACCAGTACCACCAGTACCGCCACCACTAAAATTAGTAGTGCCAGTAGTGCCAGTAGTACCAGCAGTATCAGCAGTATCAGCAGTACTAACAGTGCGAGTACTACGAGTAGTACTGTAAACTCAGGTGGCACTAGTAGTATAAGCAGTAACAGTAGCAGCAGCAGTATTCCACTTACAGTAAGCAAAACTAAGCGTACGTCGACCACTACCACCAGTACCAACACTACCGTCGCCACTAAAATTAGTAGTGCCACTACGCCTATCAGTACCAATAGTGCCAGTAGTGCCAGCGGTGCGAGTACTACGAGTAATACTATAAACTCAGGTGGTACTAGTAGTATAAGCAGTACCAGTAGTAGTGGCGCTCCCCTCACAGTAAGCACAACTCAGCGTACTACCACTAGTACTACCACTAGTAAAAGTACGAGTGTGCAACTAATTATCAAAACCACGAACCCTAAATCTACAGGTAACCAATGTTCATTAACACTATCAAGTTTTCACAAAAACTAATCAAGATTGGATTATATATATTTTTCGCGTTTGTTTTTACCAAATCGCCACCACTCTAGTGGATGTTAATTTCACGAAAATTGGTTTGGTTTAATTGAGCTGTAAGAATGAAGAGACTAAATTTTAACTTTATTTAATGAAATAGTGGGATTGATCGCAACAA
Organism: Zancudomyces culisetae; assembly: GCA_001969505.1. Taxonomy (NCBI): domain Eukaryota; kingdom Fungi; phylum Kickxellomycota; class Harpellomycetes; order Harpellales; family Legeriomycetaceae; genus Zancudomyces; species Zancudomyces culisetae. The sequence continues at coordinate 60,185 of LSSK01000248.1, forward strand.
ATACAGTGAATACGGAAACTATACCGCTCACGGTTCCATACTAAAGTAGGGATTGTTTATACTACCAAATGAGTGCTTTATCTTGTTACTATTTAAATAGTATAGGTATAAAACACAACATGTTTTTTTTATGTTAGATGACCTGCTGGTCTTCGTAGGGCACAATTGGGTATTATTTTGGCGCTTGTGTGGGCAATGTGTGTTCAGGGCAATTATGTTAGCTGTTGTATATTACGGGTGTACGACGATGTAAATTGGCTTATTAGCAAAGCTATATCACAGAAAAAGTTACTTAATGGATTTTATTACAAGGAGAAAAGGACGTGTCAAGGTTGTGCATCTTTCGACAACACAAGTGCAAAGTTTGGAACTAGAGCAACAGGGTGTATTTTTTTTAAAAAAATTATCCGTTAACCAGTTTTACCATTGGGTTGAATTGATTTTAACCATGAATTGTTTATAATAAAGTATAGAGTGCAACTAAATTATATAAAAAAACGAAAATGGTCCAAACCCTTCAAGAGCACATAAGCAAATGCATAAGATTATTTGCTTAAAGGATGCTATTCTACTTTTCTCACATCTTGCCACTACAAATTCACGCACCAGAATCATGGTGGCATCAATTACTGCTTGTACGGTTCTTTTTTTTTGGTATTATTTGTATTACTGGTACTAATACCCTCAACTGTGCTTTTTTTTACTTTTTGTTTATTTTTATGTTGTATTTGGATAGCAAGTTTAGCGAAAACCTGGGTAGTAGGAAAAGAAAAAAAAACGCAACCATAAAACATGATTGTTTTCGCAAATCCAGTAATGTTATTTTTGGAATTCTTAATTGAGATTCTACCCTCTCCAGTTGACAAAACACAGAATCCCTGCGAATCAATTGGTGTACTAGAGCTCTTATTCGCGGAAAACAAAAAAAAAATTTTTTTCTCTGAAACTTTTCTTTTTCGATTTTTTTTTTTCGAGTTTTGATTTTTTTTATTCATGCTTCAGGTGGCAAATTTAGTATTGAAAACATTGGTCAAAAAGCTAATATAACAAGATATATCAGAAGGACATATATGATAGGCATATAACAGGGTAAAAAAAGGGATGCGTATTCATAGATTTTCAAAAGTAAAAGTAATTAATGTATTTTTTTAAACAAATAATTTGGGAATTTCAATTGAGCAAGGACATTGTTTGAAATTGGATTGGTATTTAAAACAGACTGCTCGCTAAAAGCATCGAGAAAGAGGTAGTAAATGCAGACAAAGTGTAAAATCTAAGGTACAAAAATGTTGGTACAGCAGCAGCTAATATCACCGACGCAGCCACAAAAGAAAAGGGGAAGAAAACGCAAGGCTACAGAGTACCAAGATATATTTTTCAGTGGAAGGGGATGTATACCCAGTTCTGGTGACAACAGCAGCGAAGAAACGCTGATATCAAGTATACAACGATTATCCCACAGCAAATTTAATGATGGTGGTAAGGATATAGGCGATGAAGGTTGGGGAAAGCACAATAACGAGCAAGGGAGGGCGAAAAAACAAAAAAAGCGGCGGAATCAGGACCTGGAAAAGTTCAAGTTGGTTAGAGCTCGAGAACACAAGATTATTAATAGTACGTTGGAAATACTGCACGAACAACTAAAACAGGCACAAGAGGACTTGTGCACATTAACAAGTGTGGAAAAACGAGCGCTTAAAGAGCCGTTTAGATTTCTTTCACAAGAATTCCAGATAGACATGAGTGTGCTTGGGTTTTTGAATGGATCGAGTGGCAGTAGGGGCAGCACAAAGGATGGAATGATGAGAGGGGGTAAAGCAAAGGGCAAGTGCGAGATACCCAAGCGACAGCAGGTTGCGCAGGTACCATCCATAGATATAGAAAAGTACAGAGCAGAAGCAAAGCTAAAAAGCATAGTTGCATACAAAAAAAACAATGAAAAGGCGGAGAGGGACAGTTTGTTTGAATTGATTTCACCAGCAGATATGTCTTTTGGAGGAGAAAATACCGATGTTGATCAAGACTTTGAACCAAGAGCCAAGTCAAGGACAAAGATCAAGACCAAATCATCATTAAAAACCAAGCAGAAAACAAAAAGCAAATCTAAACCAAAAACGAATGAGATAAACCAAATGGATTTGGAAATAGATATCCAGAAACTCATGAGTGCAGGTAGCAGCACTCGTACAGAAGCGGCCACAAAGACCAAGCTCAAGAAATCGCTGCAGAAAGAAAAATTTTCTGTGGGCTACGAGCGGCCGCCGCTTGAAATCTTCAACAAGCCATGGACGGACGAGGAGCAGAGCAAGTTAGAGGAATTGCTAGAAAAATATCCCGACGAAAGAGTGGCTAATAACCGATGGCGCAAAATTAGTAGCGAGCTAGGTACACGCACAATGCGGCAAGTTGCGAGCAGAGTGCAAAAGTATTTTATCAAATTAACCAGGCTAGGATTACCGCTTCCTGGAAGTGCTGATTACCACAATCAGTACGGTTGCGACTATGAAAATGGTGAGGAATGCAATAATGAATATAACAACGATGGTGCTAACTACCTAGACGACACAGTGGCAAGTTCGGAGCCAGAACACATATTAGCACGAAGAGAGTCGATATCCACAAACAACGCTACCAACATTGTTGAAGTAAAGCTTGAAAACGCAAATGAAAATCAAAATGAAAACGAAGACCTTGGTACAAGTGGTACACATTTGACTTATCCTGATCCACTAGATTTATCCTTAAAAATAAAAAATGAACAGACCACAGAAAGCGAGATTATTGGCCTTGAAGTTGTATAAGATATAACCAAAAATGACAGCGAAAGTGTGGGGTCTTTTGCGCCAGTAATGCCTCTTACACTCTTTATTGAGTTCGTTAATGTATTTTTTTTCTGCGTTTTGAACTATGTAAAAGTAAATAAAATATCTTAAAAGATCGAAAAAGAAGTGATGTGACTGCCTGTGCCTGTGCCTGTGGCTGTGGAGTAGAAAAGCACTCCTGTATTGTCTATCTTTGAATTGACGCAATCAAATGATCGCGGATGTGGGGGTAAAGGTATCAGAAAGTTGGTATCAAGCGCAGGTCTAAAGGGTTTGTGTTTGTTTGCGCTGGTGGAGCCACTGGCGATTGGAGGTGTAGGTGTATGTATGGCAGTGGTTTTGATTAGTCGAGACGAAAGCAAGTCAAAAATACATAGCCGGGATGTCCGCGAGTCAAATGCACAGAGGTAGAGCTTATCGTGACAATTGTTTTTATCGGCTGTGGTGGTGCTTGTTTTTGTACTGGGTGATTTCATCACCATAAAACAAGCGGAAGTGAACTTGGCATCTTCGAGAGTGAGTGTATTTACCAAGCTGTAGATCTTCTGGGAGGTTCCGTCACCACTACAGATTTTTTTGTTGTTGTTTGGTGTGGCTGTGTCCAGCCCATGAAACGCGTATAAATTAATTATTGACGAGTTGTAGCAACATGAAATGTACCCTCTAACACTTGTCTGGCTAAGTCTATGATTGACTTCCTCGTTATTCACGGTATTGACACTCGAACTGTTCCTTTTAAGTGGCGATTCAAGTGCCAAACCCTGAGTATTGATAATCCGAAAATCTGAAATATCTAGTACTCTATTTGTGTTTCGGCTGTTTCCATCAACGTTACTACCCTTTTCCATGTATGGCGGCACGAGCAAATAAGCATGTAATGGGTTTTTCGAATCCCACCAAACCACTTGCTTTTTGCAAATACCAATAACCATGCTTGTATCAACATACATGTCCACATGGTTTGTAGACAAGGGTTTGTTATTATCCATGGTGACAGCATCTTTCGTTGAATAGCTAAAGTACACACATTTTTCAACTGAAAGTTCACCGCCACCAATACCAATACTACCATCAGTTGATATTGGTGAGCTCGAGGTGGGTAAAGTATACTGGGTCGTGATTCGTCGTGAATTCAAACCAATCACTTTAATACTGTTCCATGTACTATACAACAAACCGAATCCACCACCGTTACTACTTGTTTCGATAAATGTAAGCGATTTGATTTCGTTTTCTGTATTCTCTGTCTTGAAACTGTATATCAATTTTGTTTGATATCCCTTTTCGCTCTTTGGGTCCCTTAAAACTCCTTTGTGTTTATTATCGGAATCGTCATTATTGTTGTTTGCGTCAGCTGTGATGGTGGTAGTGGTAGTGGTGAAAAACTTCCATAGTTCAATAGTGCCATTTTTACAGCTAGTTGCCAACATAATTCCCTCTTCCTGTTCGTTGTTTCTCCCATTTCCATTGGATTGTCTTTGAAATGTAGAAAGAGGTAAAATGTCGATATCGGTTATCTCATCCTCCATGACTATGCAGCTTTCTTTGTTACCTCTAGGTATCAAAATGACAGCTGAATTACCCCCTTCGCGTTCGCCTGACCCTTCACCTTCGCTTTCACTTTCCCTGCGCAACATTTGTTGTGTACGTGATTGTGAAAAGACCTGATAAATTTCGACCATTCCATCGCTGCTTCCCGTCACCACATACTCGTTTGTCACTCTAATAGCCGTTACAACAACCTTTTTGGGTACTTTGAGTCTGATTCCTCCAACATGCGCTCCATCGCCCCATCCAACTGTTGTTGCTTTACCTACTACACCATCGCTAACCACAACCCCTTTTTTACTCGCAGATGTACCTAGGTTTATGTTTTTACCCATAGTTACCGGTTTGGATAAGCGATTGGCAAGTATCTGAAGCAACTGTTGTGGCTCGCTCGTTTTAACTTTATCCTCGATTTCTAATTGTATTTTGATTCAGAGTTAATTATGCATATTAGCTCGAGAAAGGGTCTTGAGTATCTTACCATTAGCCACCTTGATGCGCTTGTTCTGTCTACCATCTTTTCCGTACAACTATATTTTGACGTTTTAGTTATATTTTACCATTTAAACATAATATGTTTGTACCAAAATTGTATTCACTAAACTTACAATACTGTGATCCGCATTTAGCCGCTCAAGAACACGCTTCAACTTTTTAACTTTAGCTCCATGTGCGTCAGAAAGAGTATGTGCTTCACTAAATATTCCGCTACCGACACAGTAGTATAGCAGTTCCCGAGACAACTCGCGCTCCCCGCTCTCAACGAGCTCTAAAATCATCTATTCAACAATCCATTCACTTGTTTCCAGTTATATTTACAACAAACTTTGAATATGAATACACTTACCTGGTAGTAAATGCTCTCCAAAACTTCCCGAAAATCTTGATGATCATTTCCATCGCCCGAAAGAAGAGAATTGATATCCAATTCGTCAAGAATCTCAATCACCCTGTCCCACTTGCCGCTAAGTACGCCATTTATAAGTTTGGATTTATCTCGCTTTTCCAAAAGCAACCCAGAAGAAAATCGAGTTTCTCGCTATAAAAGTCGCAACAAACATTTACTATTCTGTTGAAATGAGTGTAGAAAGTTATTATAGCACAATCACTAGATTTAAATTTACCTTTAAGGTGCTGAAAGTTTCTGTTAAATTGTTTTCCTTGAGGTATTGCAAGATTAATTTAATTACTCTATATAAAGTTTACAACGCATGTTATTATCTTTTACTATTGTTAGGTTTTTTGTTGTTGTGTTTTGATATATAGTAGGAGGGTGATTTCGTTTTAAAAAGGTTGAGAAATGTTTGTAGTACGTACTCTGTTGCTTCAAATTCGCCTGCGTCTATGCCTAAATCCATTTTTGTGTGCCACCGTTATTGAATCGGGCTAATTGCTAACTATTTTTTCAATAATACTATTGCCACTATTATTGGTATTATTAGTACTATTCCTTTTATTCTTATTATAAAGGTGGTGGAGAATAAAAAGTACAGAAATAATAATGTTATTATGATTTATTTATATACACACAAACTCGTTTATATAACAAATCAAAACCAGCTATTTAAAAGAAAATGTCATATATTATAATATAGATTATGTCATTATTGCTTTCTTGATCTATTCATTGGATTGGTTGAGGAATTATACCCAAGGGCATTACTGCTGCTATTACGACTTGATCTGTTGTAACCAGAGGTGGAAGAAGAAGCGGACAGCGATTGCTTATCCTTATCATAATCAACATTTAGGCTTCTATTGCTGCTGTTGTGCTTGATTCTGCCATCACCACCACCAGATGGACCAGAGGCGCCTGATGATGGGTTTGCACCAGAGGAAGAAAGACCAAATCGAGCTTTGCGATCTTCAATATGCACAGTCAAAGAGGGGGAAATCTCCAACTCTTTTTTTTCCAGAGCCTTTCGTTTTGCTTCGACAGTTTGGAATTCAAAGACAGCACTTGAAGAACCGATCATTTCGCAGTTCAAAACATCACCGAATTTAGCAACAAAAGCAGCACGAACAGCCTTGATCTCACTTGAAGGAACAGACTTTACAAAGACAGGGTTAGTTTCCTTTCGTCGTGCACCTGGGCCCTTTCCTCCAGAGCGACCACCTGAAGGTGCCGAGGTCTGTGGTGGTGTTGGGGTAGAGGTGACAGAGGGGACGTGTGACACGGCAGCTTCCACATTTGCCTTTTGATTGCCCCATTTGTCTTGGTTTTTGGCAGCCAGCGAGGCCCATGAGTTTCCAACAGGCACATCAGCTGATGATCTTTCGTCATTTTTTGTTGCCAAGACATTTTCTTGATCGTCCTTTTTGTGTGGTTGAGATTTTGCTTCCTTTGCTGCTGAGCTTGTTCGTGAATGTGTCTTTGTTTTATCGTCTTTCAGTGCTGTTGTTGCTGTTGGTGCAGCTGAAACTGAAGTTGGGACTGGCATAGAAATAGATGCTGTTGGTGCAACTGATAGCGGCATTTGCACAGGCGCCTGCGTCTGAACTGGTGCTGGGACGGGGATTGGCATCGAGATTGGTGCTGACATTGGTGTTGGCATAGACACTGTTGCTCCTCCTTTTGCCGACTCCTTTGTCTCTGGCTTCACATCTTTTTCTGCCTTTGTTTTTGCCTCTACAGTCCCGAGTTGTTTCTCTACTTTGTTTTCTTCCTTCCAATCAGACACATTCATTTCTATCTCCTCTCCTTTTCCTCCAATGTATCTCAGTATATCCATCTGTATCTCATATCTAACCTCTTCTCCTCCCCCTTGCCGCACCAACAAAAATGTCTGCGTATATTTTCTATGTTGCACACCCCCCTCTACTTTCTTGTCCTCATTCTTCATATTTCCTATCACGCTTACCACTATTTTGCCCTCTTCAACTTCCACACTATCTACTGTTGTGATTTTGAATTGCACATTTTTAAAATCGGTTTCTTTTCTTTTTTTATACGCCTCGCCAATCTCCTTATTTCCTTTATTGACGCTCACCCCCTTTCCTTCCTCTCCAGCTATACTTTGTGCCGCTTTTCCATAAAAATATTGTACTTGGCTCGCATCTTTACTCAAAACTGTATAAAATTCTTTGACAAAATACCATCCAATCGATTTTACTGTATTTTTTTGTTTTGCTCCGTGTTCATAATTTACTTGTGTGCTACTTTCCTTGCTCATCTTTTCTAGTTGTTTATGCTTTTCTATACTTATTCTTTAACTATTCTTTATTTATTTTTACTTTATACTTTAGTAGTCTTTCACAAATCTCTTTCCTGTAAGTTTCTATATTTACTCCCTTGTTTTTAAAATGAATACTAATATAATTTCATTTATTCCAAAAAAGTAAAAATAAAATAGGAATCTGTGAAAATTTTCGTTGCTAAAAAAAATTGCCTTGTTTTCTATCCTGGCTACAATCAAATCGCCCACATTGTTTTTTTTTTTCCTCATTAGAGAATTTCTGTTACATTACTATACCTTGTCCAAGCCTTAAGACTATTTACAATTGTCAAAAATAATGATATAAAGTTTCAAAGTTCGAAATTCTGAAAAACCATTGGCCTACTCACTAAAAAAAATTTTTTTCCGGCTTGAATTGTAGCTATCTACATTTTTGGGCTGCTATGATTTATTATAAGTGTACAAGTTTAATGCAAAATTATTTTTGGATTTCTCATTCCCTTGCAGCTGAGCCCCCCCCCAAATAAAGAGCACAAATTTTGGTCCTACTCTACTTGGTTTTATATGATATACTGCTTAGCTTTACGTAGATTATTTCAGTTTAGCATTTGATGCTTTGCAATATGCTTTTATCTAGTTTACATCTCCCCCCCTATCTTTTTTTTAAATAACTTCCTTTGGTTCCTGTACTGCTCTTTAACATAAGGACTAAATACAAGAATGTTTGGGGATCACACATCACGCGTTGCCTTTTCTCCAACTTTTGCATAAAATTGACAAAACGAGATGGGGATGCCTGGAAAAAAAAATTTTTTTCAAAACAAATAACATAAAAAACCATAAACTAGTAGCGTTTACCTTCATAGATTTAATGGCTGATTGATTTGGGGGTTGAGTTTGCAAATAGTCACATATTAAAAAACAATATAAATAAATGTGAGTATACAACTGGCTAGAAATCCAAGCCTTCATATTTGTTCAAATGCTCGTTTCAGGGTTGCGGCACAAAACTGAGCTAGGAGCATTTTATTTTTTTGCCTTCGTTTATGGGTGAATTGCTGCAGATTTTCTTTGTTTTTATGTGTGGATTTACTTTGCATAACAGTTTCGATTTTTTACTTGATTTTTTTCTTGATTTTTTTTGATGATTCTTAATAAAAACCAACTATTGGCAGGTTGATAAATTAGAACTCATTCATTTGTTCAACCAACCTTACAAAAGTTGATTTTGGATTGTTGGTGTTTATCCAGTGCCCTTCCCTAAAATAAACAAAGCGAATACAATCTAAAAATCCAGCACCAAGTGCAGCAACTCTTATTTGAAATTCCTTTGATCATCTCCAAGCTGGCGCTGAAAACCAGGATAACTCAAAAGAAAAAACTATGTAAAAAACAGAGAGCAAGGTAGATGGAGCCTTTTGAAGCTCAATAGGGAAGGTGAAGGTGTGAGATTTTATTTTTCCCATCCTTAATTCAAACCAATTTAGCACCACTGATGCAAAATATTGTGATATCTGTTACTTTGATTTGTCAAGTGCTAGTTGATGTAATTTGATCTAAATTAATTAAGGGCGATTCGATTCGGGTCTATGGTTGAGATTCAACACACTGCTATTTCTGCTTTGCCTTGATTCTCCTATCCCCACCACACCCCCTTCTCTCGACCCACTTAAGGAAAATCAAAACATTTATTTTACCAAATACTTTTCCCATCCAAACTCTGATGTCACCATTATTTTTTTTTTCAGTTGTTCGAGCCAACGTAGAAAGCATTTACATGTAAAAAGTCAAAAGTCGCGAAAATACCAGTTTAAAACATAATATAATAATACTATCATTAAATCGGATTTGAATCCAAGATACATTTGCACATTATATCACTAAATAAACATATGCCAAGATCAACAGCTAGAACAGGATTTATAAGAAATTTATTGCAGGAAAGCGAAATTGTATAACCTTGACAAAAATTTTCACAAAACAAGAGAAAAGCAGGATAAAGCTTAATACGAGATAATGTCAGGACCTCATAGGCACCAACACTTTCAACAGCACCAACAGCACCAACAGCACCAACAGTTCCAGCAACAAAACAAGATGTTTGGAATGGAAGCTTTTGCCCCTCCTGTCGGTAACAAACAACACGAGATGCGTGCTCACTATGTTCAAATTAACAACGCAAGAAACCACGACAATAATGGCGGTAATACTAACAATAACTATTCCAGAAATGCTGGACACATGAGAAATAAAAGTTCAGGTCCAGGTCCAGGATTCAATTCAAGACGAGCTTCAGGAAAAGCGAATGGGAATATTTCTGGTGGGTTTTTTCAGGGATATCAACAAAATGGACAAAACCAGTACAACCAACAACAGAGACAACCGATAATTAACGGACATGGTGTTGGACAGCAAAGGCAAGGAGTCGAACAGACGTACAACAATAATGAGTACTATGGGATACAAGGCCAGGTACAAGGTATGGAAGAAGAAGAAGTGGATGGGGAATATGAAGAGTATGAAGAGGAACGGATGCAGGAAGATTTCAGAAATGAAGGAAATGAAGGGCAGGTGCAGGGTAATTGGTCGATGGGCTTTTTCTCTGGTCCAAAGAACAGCAGAAGACGCAGCAACACAGGACTAATGGGTGGTGTACCCAGAGAAACAGCAGATGTATTACCAAGCTCGGGACAACCCACACAATTTTTTTCGGGAAATAAAAACGATAGTGCCAAGAAAGCCGGTGGTAGAAATAAAAGCGACATTGGGCTTAGCAGCAGTAACAATAATGGAAATATTAATACTGGAGTAAACGGTATGAAGAATCGGAGAAAAAGTTTTCTTGTACCAAAACACGCGAATGAGTCGATAAACGAGCCAGTATTGACTGCCCAAAATCCGCTCCAACAGCCCCAAGTTCAGCAAAACCAGTCAAGTGTGATGGGAAAGAAAAATTCATTTTTTGGGGCACCAAATCAACAAAGCAATGAAAATACCAAAAGTACTGGATTCAATTTCGGAAACTACGTAGCATTTAACCAACGACAGCAAAGCCAAGAAAAACAAAAGCAGCGACAACAAAAGTCAAAACGGCAAGAGACAGAAGATGAAGAGCTGGAGAGAGTGTATGCAGAAATGTACGAGGAGGAATATGGCGGGCGGTCTGCCGGTAGTGGGGCGACTATGAATACTGGTAAATACTATGGCGATGAACAAAGCGGATTCCAATTTAGACAACAAAACCAGGATCAACAAAGTGAATTTTCAAACTCTATAAATCCATTCACTAAGAGCAAAAGTATTCTAGAAAATAAACGTAATGTACACACAAGACAACACCAACAACAACAACAACAACAACAACAACAACAACAGCAACAACAGCAACAACAACGGAAAGAAGCGTCAAGAGACAATCGATTTGGTGGAAGGGGCGAGCGGATGGCCGTAGATCAAGGAGATGCTAGCAAAACAGTATGGCTACCAATAACTCGTGTCAAAGCACACTGGCTACTTGCATGTAAATCTGGAGAAGCACGAGCTCAAATAAAAGACATCTTTAGCACGCCAGAATTCTACACAAGCGGCCGGCTTGTGTTCGCAACAGCAACTTTTGAAGTCAGTAGATATAAAGAGCTAGTAGTATCGCTAGATTCAATCACACAACTTCGAGACTATTTGAATGAGACCACTGGCGAAGACTTGCCGATATCTGTTCCAAAGTTGCAATTACAATCTCATCGGCTTGTTGATGCGCAGCGAGTAACCATCAAAACGACCGAGCAGCTAGAAAGGCTGAGAAGCAGCATTTTTCAACAAAATTCTAAACAAAGAGAGCACCACAAAAAGCTTAGCACGCTCCGAACACTGGTGGAAAATTGGGTTGATCTGCAGAAAATATTTGATACAAAGACAGCCAACTTTATGGTTATCAGTACCGCGACTTCGGATGAAAACCCCAGCTATGTAACTGATTTAGCATGGACAATGTATAATTCAGCCGCTGATAAGTGTTCTAGCCGCCACTATATAATAGCCGAACATACACACCTGTCTGCTACACCCCAAGCTAATCGCAATAAATTCAGATTTGGAACCTCAGTTGTGTCATCGCTACAAGATGCTTTCCAGCAATTTGGTAGTGATATTGCATCGTTGAAACCAAGAGTCATCTTGGGCGGTCAAAACATCCTCAAGGATCTACAGGTCCTCAATGCCTATGGCTTGGATTTTAGAAACCGCGAATCCAATGCCAAATTTTTCGACATTCACGATCACCCAATCTCCACCGTCGACACTACTATTCTCTTTTTGGCCTTGGCCTACAGTCATGACTTGGACCTACCATCTCTATTACCTCCTGAATTTGACACTTCTGACCCACAAACCCCAATTGACCTTGATCAAATTCTTTTATCTCACTATAACCTTCCTTCTTTTTCCTCGTCTTCTTTTCATGAAAACCGTAGCAGCAATGGTAAAATGCAATATGAGAATGTAGGTAACCACGCCGCTTACATATTGAAGACATTTTTGTACTTGATTGCAACCGAAATCCCTCCTATTTTTATCAAGCTTGCTGCAAATAAGCTTCGTATAGTTGGAGGTAATATTTCTGAACCCTCAGACTGCTCCATAGTCTATAATATTAACGATTCTGGTAGCATTTCTCATTCTCAAGATCAGGGTAATGTCCAGCAAAGTCACTCTTACTTTTGGGATATTTTCAACCAATTGCTTTCAAAGAAAAAACACACACAAAATCAACCACAGCTTCCAACTCAGTCCCAGCCTCAGCCTCAGCCTCAGCCTCAGGTACAGCCAAACCAGCCAAACCAGCCAAACCAGTTCAATCGAAAACGTAATCAAAGAAACTCCAGCATGATGATTTTGGATTCAAATAGAAACAATAATTTCAACAACAACATCAACAATAGCAACAACAACAATAGCAATAGCAATAGCAATAGCAATAGCAAAGGAAATGATAATTCCCAACAAACACAAAACCCCAATAGACACCATCCATATCGTCGCCATTCTGCCCCTCAAAATTCTACTCCCAACTATACTCCCAATACAAGTAATGTCGGTTTTGGCAAGGTTGGTGGTCCAAAGAACGCCTTTTTTGCGAATAGGCGCTCCACCCAACATTCTCAGCCCCAATCACAACCCCAACCCCAACCCCAACCTCAACCTCAATCACAACCTCAAATCCAATTCCAATATCAAAATCAAAGTCAAAATCACATCCAATCTCAACCTAAACCTCGTCCCCAATCCCGTGGATTCAGCGACTTTTTCAATGCAAACAAAAACATTCCAAACAACAATATTAGCCAGTCAACAACCCAAGATTTTTCAAATTTTAGGCAAAATAACAACAACAACAACAACAACGGTCAAGCTCATCTAGATGCTGCTCAACGCGGTATCAAGAAGCAAAATACTCGCTCTTCGTTTTTCTTTTGATCTTTATTATTAGCTTCTATATTTACTTGTTTACTAACTTTCCCCTCTTCTCTCTTACTATTAATATTGTCAACATGTTTATTCTGAAAAATATACATAAAACTTTTAAGGTTGTTCTACATATTCTGTTATCTGATACATTTCTCTCTACATATTTCCCCCTTATATTTCTAACACATCCCCTAATTTCCCACTAAATCTCATGTTTCTTTTCTTATACCCCTCCCTTTTTTTCTCTATTTCTTTCTTTC
>LSSK01000249.1:4211-28486 GCA_001969505.1 Zancudomyces culisetae
CAATCATGTCTTGGTAAATTGTAGCTAAACCCGTGAATTATGGTTTTAATAATAGTTTTAATAGTATATGTATAATAAAATGTTAAATTCAAAAATATTTTAAAATATATTTGGATTTAAAAGCTCGATAATTTATTTGGTCTGCTGATCATTTAGGAAACAGAACCGTGTCAGTTCACTACAATAAGAAGGAAAATGAAGCAAGGATCATGTATTATTATCACCAAATACTGTTTATTTTATAAAACAAAGGATCATTAAAAGTAAATCATGATCCAAGAAGGAATATCAAGAATAAAAAAAAACAAAAAACAAAAAAACAAAAAAACAAAACAGAAAGGAAATAAGAGTGTTGTGGTATTATAAACTTCATTTACTATCTTTACCAACTCGGTCACACAACTATATGACTATGCAATTGTATATCGGACAAGCAAAAAAACCAACCTACCCACCATTCATTTTTTTTTTTACAGTGTGTCCTTTCTTTATATATAATCCGTCATGTCTCTGGCTTTCCGTGACTCATATTCCCAAATGTGACAGGTTTTCCGCGGCGAATGTCTTGATAAGGTAAAATTTAACAATAGGGTTTTTTCACACTACATTTCAGCACACTAACCACAACAATACGCAATACAGTACAATACAATACAATACAATACAATACAATACAGTACAATACAACATTTGTTCACATGAATTCTTTGGGTTGTAAGTGAGCTTATGAAAATTTCAAGTCCATGTGAATATTCACACTGATTGTATACCGAAAATCCATTGGAAGGAATAAAAGAAAAAGATCCAAAACAAAGACAGTTGAAGATTTGGGGTTTTATCTTGCCATTAAATAAGTGTATAATAATATATACAACGTATATTTTCAAGTGGCCGAAAAGGAAGCAAGATGAAATGCAATAATATTTTAATCTTGGTAAAAAATAAATAAAAATAGTTACGTTTCAAAGTTTATTTACGCAGATTTAGTAATTAATGGATAGATTAAATAATTTTCCACTCTAAAAGATGATGAATTATGTTTATTTATTTATTTATTTTTTAATAAAAAACGATCAAAAATTTGAAAAATAAATTTATATTACAAAAAAAGTGGAGAATGAATAGAATGAGTCAATGCAAGTGTGTGTGAGTGGGAAGGAGGGGAAGTTGAATAGATAAAAAAAATGCCTAGAGAGGAAAAGAAAAACAAAGGGAGAAAAAAAGAGATCTGAAGACGCAGAGGTGGGTAGATGAGAAGGGGAGGGGAAGGGGAAGGTGAGATATTTTTTTATTCATTTTTTTGCTCTGTTATCTCATGTCACGGAGTTAATTTTTATCCAGACAAAAACTAAAAAACCAAACATGAACCGAGGTAAGGATTATGACCAAAAACCAAAAACCAAAAACCAAAAGCCAAAAGCCAAAAGCCAAAAAAAGCAAATATACAGTAAAATAAAGGGGAGAGCATGAAAATGTGAAATATTGACCAGAATTAAAGCCTTGCAATGTGAAAATATCAATAAAGTTGAAAGGTCTTGTTCAACTAACATAAGACTATAGCTGGTAAAAACAAAACAAAACAAAACAAAACAAAACAAAACAAAACAAGACAAGCTGGAATAAGATAGTAGTAGTAGTAATGTTTCAATAACACCAATTGAAAGGGTGAGAGTGATAGTGATAGTGAGGGAAGAATGAGTAACAACTATCATTCAGAACCTTCACTTGTTTTTTTTTTCACATGATCTTTTAAAGTATTAAGAGTGAGTGTGGATGAGAGAGAAAATCATAGTCAAAACCAAAAACAGTAAATAGGGAGGGGGGGTTGCTAATAGCAGAGTACAACATTACACCGAAAAGTAAAAGTAGAAATAGAAAAAAGAAAAGGACTTGAGCAATCAGTCCACCCGTTGAAAAAAAAAAAATACAAAGTTTTACATAAGTCAAAAGTAATATTCCATAAAACATGTATAAACAAAGCGGGCTTTTTATTCTCATTTTGTTTGCTACTATTATTATTACTGTTATTATTATTATAATAATAATAGTTATTATTATTAGTGAGTTTTTATTTTGCTGTATTTTTAATTTGCTTTGTCCAAAGATATAATTTAATTAGCGACAGTTTTATGGAATGAAAAAAAAAAGTCCTCTCCCCTGTTCAATCTCTCTTCTACACCTATTACTTTACCTTATCATACCTTATCCTACCCTATCATATCCTACCCAAGTTTGATGAAAAAGAAAATTCTATGAAAAAAAAGAAAAATAAAATAAAATCTATGTATCATTTTTTTTTTCTTAGTAATTTTCATTTTAGCACACTCCAGTTTATATTACAAAATATAACGCTAGTATACTAATATTTACGCTTATATAAAAGAAAAAAGAAAAAAGAGTAAAGAATAAAGAATAAAGAAAAAAAATATAAAGGGTAAAAATAAAAACAAAATAAAATAACCCAGTTCTTTAAAAGTATAGAACATTCTCTATATTTGAAATAAAGCCTTTTCTTTTATTATTACTATTACTATTACTATTGCTATTACTATTGCTATTTTTATTTTATAAGTACAACAAAAAGAAGAGCGGAAATACTATTCGAAAAGATAGGATTTAATAATAAGGAAAAAGTGAAAAGAAAAAAAGGAAAAAAAAGGAACTAACCAGAAATGGAGGAAAGAAAGAGTGTAATAGAGTGGGGATATATTGGCTACGATCTATCGAGAGCCTTTTGGCTTAATTGTCTAGATCTGTTTTTCCGAGAAGTAAGCCAAGGAAATGCACATTCGATTCCAATGACAGGCCCAGTTATTTTTGCAGTGGCACCACACAACAATCAATTCCTGGATCCACTTATACTTCTCAAACACTCACCAAGAAGAGTGTTTTATATGGTTGCAGCCTCATCATTCAAGAGAAGAGTTGTAGGATTTTACAGCAAAATAATGAAGGGGATTCCAGTTCAACGAGCACTGGACAATAAACGTAAAGGTACCGGTAAAATAAAGTTGGCGGAGGATGGAGATCCACTCAAATTGATTGGTATAGGAACAAAGTTTGTTGAGGAGTGCGGGGTGGACTCAAAGATATATTTGCTGAAGGGTGAGGGCAATGTCAAAGTAGCAAAAGTGGTTAGCGATACAGAGTTGATATTGGGTGGCGAGTTTAAGAGTGAAGAGGTGCTTGCATTGCTGAAGAGTGAGGAGGGAACAGAGTATGAGATTATTCCACATCTTGATCAACGTAGCATGTACGCAGCAGTATATCAGAGATTGAAGCAGGAGCAGTGTATAGGGATATTCCCAGAGGGAGGGTCACATGACCAGACAAAATTGCTTCCACTGAAGATAGGAGTGAGTTTGATTGCATTGGGAGCAACTGCGGAGAATCCAGATCTTAAAATTAAGATAGTTCCAGCAGGGTTGAGCTATTTCCATCCGAGCAAGTTTAGGTCTCGAGCAGTTATTCAATTTGGAGATCCACTGAGCGTACCACCAGAGTTGGTAGAGCTATACAAGCAAGGAGGAGAGAGTAAGAGAAGAGCATGTGCACAGCTACTGGACACAATCAACGATGCACTGGAACAAGTAACGGTGAATGTGCCGGATTATGACACACTGAGGATGATACATATTGGGCGTAGACTTTACAACTCCAAGTACAAGAACCTGACAACTAGACAGCAGGTGGAGATGACCACGAGGTTTGCAAAGGCGTATTCGAAGATTAAGGATTTGCCAGAGGTACAGAAGCTGACAGAGCGTTTATATATGTACCGAAGAATGTTGAAGCAGTACGGAATTCGAGACCATCAGGTAGAGAAGCTGCGGATGAGCAGAGTGGATGCAGCACTTCTTTTGGCATGGCGGTTTTGGTGGCTGATAGTTACGGGGCTTGGTGCATTGCCAGGGACGTTACTGAACCTGCCACTGTTTATAGTAACGCATTTCTACAGCCGTAAGAAGGCCAAGGAGGCACTGAAGGCGTCTACAGTCAAATGGAGAGCAACTGATGTTATAGCATCGTGGAAAGTAATTACGGCTATAATTGGAGTTCCAGTGTTGTATGCGTTCTATGCAGTATTGTTTGTGGTGTTTACCAGAAAGTATGGCACATTGGTACCAATACTTCATGTAGAAAAGATGAACATTATATCGCAATTCCTGATTGGGTTTGTATATGTATGTGTGATATCATATATGGCTCTAACGTTTGGAGAAAAGGCTATGGATATTGTCAAGTCATTGAGACCCCTGATGCTTGCAGTGGTACAGGCTGACGAAGTTTCTGCAAAGATCATGAGAGAACGTCGAGAATTGGCACATCAGGTGACTCAGTTGGTGGAAGAATCGGGTGGAATATCTATGCATGGTGAAAATGAAACTATTGCAGGTGAAGATGATACTAAAGAGATGACTCCACTGTTGCGGCAAATAAGAGAGAGGATAAGAATGAGAAGAAGAAAGTCAAGTAAAGGAGAAAAGTCAGGTGATGTGGCAACAGAATCATTGAGCAAATCTGAAACTCAAACTCAAGCTCAAACTGATCAAGACTGTGAGGATGAAACTGGTGCCAAGATCAAAAGAAGAAAACAGAAATATTCTTCTTCAGGTGCAACCACACCCAACAGATCTTTGAAAAAGAGAAAATCAAGACGTTCACTTAAAACCGCTGGTGTGCAACGAAAGGAAGAAGGCGAATCTACTGTCAATAAGGTCTTGCAGTACCTTGATAGATTCGAACTCTTCCGCTTTCACTCAATGGGTAACACTGATATTACCGAAGAACAACAGGAACAGTATATGCAATTTGTCTCACAAAACAAAGATAATGATAATGACAAAAGTGATGATGATGGTAATACGACTGGTTACAGTGTTGATACTGGTTACCACTCAACCTCTTCAAATTACAATTCTGATTATACTACTGGTTCCATCTCTTCTTCCTCTTCTCATTTACGCCCAAGAAAAAAGGACGAAGAAATTAATCTAGTAATGTCAAAACTGAAATCCATTTAATATCTTGCTTTTATTACTTTATTATTTCCTATATATCTATATCTAAATTTAAATCTAAATTTGAATTTAAGTTTCAAAACTATCTACCTACTTACCCCTATCCCTATGTCTAACCCGCCCCTAACCCACATTATCCACCATTATTATTATTATTATTATTATTATTCTTGTTCTTGTTCTTTTCTTTTAATTACTCAACTATACCACCCTCGTTTAAACACCTTATTACTACCCATCAATTTATAAAACTCGGACCGCTGTTTACTAATCCTTGTATTATCATTGTTATTCCCATTATCACCCGCCAAAAATTCCTTGTACTTTAGTTCAAAATTACAAGGTTGTCGATTTCCATTATCATCTTTTCCATCCATGAATATTCTTGATATAATCGATTTAACTTTACAAGTCTGCGATTCATCTAATTTACCATCGTCATTATCATCATTACATATTGATAATAGTATTACCAAGATCAGCATGTTTTCCTTTTTCTGTTCCAAAACATAATCAATAACACACTCATCACAATCACAATCACAACATCTCTTGCCTTGCTCTTGTTTTTCTAGATGTGTATTTTCACTACTTTCATCTTGTTCATTACTTCCCAACCACCTTATTTTTTCATATTGCGTAAAATCATCCGGATTTGTTGGTAACACCGCTATTATATGTGAGAGATTATTCTGAATAATCGTTTGTAGCTTTTTACTCTTTTTGTTTGTAGCAACTTTCGAGTTTTCTAGACTTGTTTTCTCTGATACATTTGTATTAACGGCATTTGTACTAATGGAATTGAGATTGGATAAACTAGAACTTTCATCTTTTCGCTTTGAATCCTTTAGGTTAATAATACTAAACAATAATCTCAATAATCTCTTTTTCCACTCTAATTGATATTCATCATGGTTTGTACTGCTGTATTCTCGCTCATCTCTGCTTCCAACCATTGAACCATCTGTAAAATCATTCAAACCCGAGTTGGCGTTTTGAAATAATGCCATAATACCCAAAACCAGTGCCTTTTCAATTAATGATATTCGATAATTACCAATCTTATTGTTTGCTATATCATCATCTCCATCATTACTGTTGGCTTGATTTGATAGCGATAAAACTATCATCAGCCCCAATACATTTATCAACCTTACCAATACTTTACAGTTATAATTTACCAAAAGTCTTGTCATAAAATACGGTGAATGTAAATACATCATCACCAACACTTTACCCTTGATTTTGACACCGCAAATCTCCATGCTTTTTGGAATCAAAAAGTAATTGTCATCATCTTCAACTATTACGCTTTTGATGTCTTGTTGTCCATAATCAATAAATATATCTCCTACAACATTGTCATTACTACTCTTAATCGTCATTGGTTTGTTTTTTTTACCATCTTTATAGTTCATCATTCCCAAAATTACAGATAATAATAATGCCATTCCAGCCTCACTACTACCACCATTATTGTTTTCTATTGTTGCTTCTAGGCCTGTAGATTTTTCCCGAGTAATATTAGTACTATTACCTTTGTTCTTGTGTTTGTTCTTACTCCTATTCTTGATCACACTCGGTAGTAATGAAAATTGACTTTGTAGTTGCTGGAATTGCTGCAAGTATTGATCGAATTGATAATCTATTACCTCTGTTACTATACTGTTTGACAACGCTGTTTCATCAAGCTGATAAATTTTCAAATAAAAAAAAATACCACTGGTTACAAAATCATAAAGACTCGTATCATTACCACTAGTCTTGTTTTCTTTCTTGTTGTCGATCATGTAGTTTTTTCCAAGTTCTTTATTCAACAATATGTACAAGTAGACTTGATACATCATCACTTTATCAATCACTGTCATGCTCGTTGAATCAAGATTTTCAAAAAGCGCGATAAAATTAAACGTGGTTAAATCTCCAAGTGTAATCGTCTTTTTAAACTTTCCCATTTTTTTCTTTTTCTCGTGTTTCCTAAATCCATAACCATTCTCTCCGCCATTTTCTTCTTGCTTGTTTCCAATACTTTCTATCTCCAAATTGTTAAAATCAATAACTACTCCATCATCTATCTTCATCAATCCACCATCTGGTTTACCTCCACTTTTATTTTCTTCATCGAATTCACTGTTTTCATCTGTATATATCTTTAACTCTGAATATTCTGCAATTTTCTGGTTATCGTCCTCGTCAATGTCTTTTTCAATATGCGCATTATAAAGTCTGTATAACTGCCCCGCTATCGAGTTCCTCGTACAATTAATCAGTTGTTCTATTGTATTGCATCGCAAAAACGTCTTGAACCAACTCAACAATACCATCATATACATATCTGTCACGGAATCCTTATAGTACTGTCCCTTTCCCGTACTGTTGCTGCTTTTCTTTATATTATTATCCTTAAGACTTGTCATTACAAAATCGACATGTAGTTTCCACACTATTAGTACTACCTGAAAAGGTCTTAACAATCCCGCAAAAGAATATCCATCGATATCACCACTACCACTACCACTACCACTACCACTACCATTGCAACTAGTGTTATTGAGATGTGTGAAATCAATCTTGTTGTACAATGCCAAATACCTTACTGCCATTTTACACACATGCAACAATTCTTTGGACTTTGTTTTTACGTTTTTCCCTTGCTCCAATCTACTCGTGTTGTAAAAGCATATCACACCATTATAAAAATACCTCATCATTATTATAATGTTTGTTTGGTATTTCCTTGATTTCACAATATTTTCAAACAACTCCAACCCATTCCTGTTCCCCTCTCCTCCTCCTCCTCCTAAAGCCTTTGCATGCTTCTTTGATCGGAAAATCATTTCTGTATATATATCAACCTTTTCATCCTCAATATCCATTTCAACCTCCCCTTCGATATTCATTTCATACTTTTCTGTTTCATTTTCAAACCTTTTCACCTCTTCTTCCTCCTTGTTCCCAAATCCCCTTTTTTCCATTTCTACCTCTAATTGGCAAATTGCTTTGATTATACGTTTCTCTGTTCCATTCATAAAATCTTTCAATGTCAGTGGCCTCAACTTATTACTAATTTTACCCAACAGTTCCTTATAACTCTTCTCATTGGACTCAATATCTTTTTTCCCTTCTTTTTCTTCTTGTTGGTTCTCCAAGGCCTCTTCATCTTGCTCGATTTCATTTTCCGATTCAAAATATCTTTTGTTGATTGGTTTTTGTTTATACATATCCGACTGTGACTTTCTTGACTCATTGAGAATATCTATCAACCGCCTACTAGTAAACGGAATCTCAAATACATTTGATTTAGTATTACTTTTGCCTCTCTTTTTTCCTCCCATTCGTTCATCGTTAAAACGCATATATCCACCAAATCTATTCATTTCCAAGTTCTTTTCCAACACATTTCTAAACTCTTGTATTTTCTTTTTAATCGAATCATCTAAACTCGTCTCGGTTCCACCCGAGTCTCTGTTATTACACTCAACACTCGTATTGTTTATCGCATTATTCCTCCAACATTTCTCCAACAAAGTCGAGACTAATATTGCAGGCTCTACGTATTTCGGCTCTATACTCTCAATGACATTTTTAATACCCATATAATGCCGTAAACACTCACTTAAGCTTGCTTCGTTAACTGGTAGCCCCGCAACTAGGCTCAACACTGCATTTATTGGATTCTTGTCCGTCGAATAATCTTCCGCATGCATCGATTGACACGAATCGTCATTACACATCCCACCCGATAGTTCATATTCACACATCATTTTCTTCTTTTCTAGTTTTCTCACTTTCCCATCACTTCTGGCTTCTGGAATTCTAAAAGTGCTCTTTCCTAGCAATTTCATTCTTAGCATTGGACTAATTGGTGACTGGTATCTTCTATACTTTTGCAGATTGTATACCTTGTTGTGCAAAGCAGCATACTGTGTATCTGGTTGGATAAATACACTGGCACTACTACTTTTGGCCACACTTTCCCCTCTACGCATCAGATAATCGTACGTATCCTCAGCTACTAATCCTTCTTGTCCCATAATCTCTACCTCTTTAAATCCCATTTGCATTTCTGTTTTTTTACCATTTTTCAGTGTTTCTATTACCAGATTTAAAAACTCAACACATATTGCTGTATTGATCTTGTTTTTGGTATCCAACTCTCGAATTCTCTCTTTCGCCTCCTCAATCTCCTCCTCGTTCCTTTCGATCTGCCCTACTGTCTCCCTCAGCCGTTTGTTGAGTATGTCTATTTCCATCTCTATTTCCCCTCTTATTTTTTTTAACTGGTTATTTTCTTCAGTCTTCCTCTTCACCAATTGCTCCTTTATAAACAGCTCAGCTTTTCCGCTCTTCTCGCGCATCTCGTTTTTGATCACATCAATATCCTTCACCTCTTTTAACCTCTTCATAACCACGGTTTCATCAAGCTCCTTGTCTTGATCATTCTTCGGCGTATTAAACCCTGATGCAATCGAAATCTCTGCTCCAACAGTTGTCTCTTGTATCTCTTCCCGCTCTATCTTTTTTAGCAATTGTTTCCGCGTTTCAATACACTTGATCCTCCGCTCATACTCTATCTTGAGTTCATTTAATCTCTCCTCATTTCTCTTTAACACCTTGTTAAGCATTTGTCGAAGCACCTCGTCATCTAAGGTTTGCACTTCGATCTCCTTTCCATTTATTGGATCGTGATGTTTCGTTTGTACCTGGCCACTTGTATCTATATATTTCATCCGACCATCAGCTTTAATCTTGGTTCTTTTATATAGTTTGTAACATTCGTTAATAAATTCTCTCCTTTGTCGTTTAATCCGATTCAAATTTTCTCTCATTTTGTTGTCCGTAGTAGCCTCTATCTCCTCCAAACCTCCAAAAGATCCACTTTCCGTTTCCCCTGCCATTTCCTTGTCTAGAACCTCATCCTCCTCATCCTCCCCTTCCTCGCTGGTATCTGAAAACTCCACAATCAGCTTGCTGGACATTTCCTTTGTCTTTCTCATTGCTTCTATCCGCTTCATAATTTCCTGACTGTTTAGCTTATTCCTTTGTACAATAATTTTATTATCAATTTCTTCATTTCCTGCACTATCATCACTCATCTCCATATCCACTTCACTACTGTCTTCAAGCTCCGATCTTTCCTCCTCTACATTGTTCTCCACAACACCCTTCAAAAATTCATCGATCCTCTCCCCAGTTATATCTACATTGCCGTTCCGCTCCGAAATTTCTGCCATGAATGGCCTTGAATCTTGTACCAAGTCTAATTTTTTGCCACCTCCTTGTATACGCTCTTTTTCTTTTTTCATCCTCAACAATTTTTCTCTCAAATTTTTTCTTCTGAAATGTTCTTTTGCTTGTTTTATGGGATGTACTCCATCCCTCTGTTTAATTCTGTCTATTTCTTTTTCATACCATCCCCTCTCTCCTACCTCTGAGTTATGCACATTTTGTTTCTCGTTAATCAGCTTAAACTTCACCACATCAATCGTCCCAACTTTTACTGCATCCCATTCAGGCTCTGAATCTTCTTGGATTTCACCGTCTTCCACTTCCACTCTCAGCTCTCCTTCTTCACTACTTTCGATACTTATAACTTCGGCGGTCTCGACATTTTCCTTTGAGTTTGGATGTATGCTTTTGGAATAAACTATCTTTTCCTCTTCGTCCTCCAGCTCACCTTCCTCAATTTCCTCTATATACTCCGCCATCTTTTTATCTTTTACATTCTCTTCTTGCTCCAGGTTCTCGATATTATCAGTCATTATCACATTTCTGCAGCCCGCGGTTTGATTATTCACCATTCCCTCGGGCTTACTTTTCTTCATCGATTCTAGGAGGGCTTTCCTCAAACTTTCTCTATGCGTTTCCATCATGTACCGACTTGTAGCTCATTTTTATCCTTTGTGTATCCCCTTCTTGTTTCCAAATTTATCAAGAGTAACCTTTAATAACCTTTTGCTAAAAATTTTTTTTTTCGTTTTTAGGTTTATTGAATATACAAAATTATATTTTTCCAGCAATTTTTTACCATTTGCGATTTTTATAGCTTAATTTTTTTTCTTTATTTTTAACATTAAGCTATATTTATTTTGCCAGTTCATCATGTAAGGCTATAACCCGATTTCAAAACTTGATGGAAAGCTTGGGTGTATGTTATAACTTGGAACTGTGATTAAACAAACAAAAAATTTGCCCATCTTTTCGTGTGCAGTGTCTAAAAGTGACACTATAACCTAAATATATCGATATTTGTGATTCACATCCAGAACAATCCAAACACAGTTTTGATGAATGCTTTTTATCTTGCATATAACTAAATATTTATCCTCGGATAAAAGGACGGGAGGGGGATGGTTCATGTAGTGCTAAGTATTTTGTTTCAATGCCAATAGTTTAATAACTAGACTTGGAAATATTTTAGATCATTGTGTTTTTGGCTATCATATCAAACTCCTTGGATGTTCAAACTATCGCTACACATGTTTTTTTTTTCTGTTTTTTTCTTTTTAAAATGGCTGATAGTTTTTGAGTATCAAATCCGAATAATAAAAAAAAGGAATGTTCCGCCGAGTCCTTTTTTATTATGTTGCTAATCTTTATTTTAACTTGCGAGCCGTTTAAATCGCACACACCCATTGGAGTTTAAAATGTCCACCATTTATCACCGCTATTTTTTATAATTTCTATCATAATTACAAATATTAATAATATTTTGCTTGTTTCATTCGAAATATATGACCTAATCATTAAAATCGCGAATAATATATATTTCAATTTGAACATGAAAGAAAAAACTATATTTATATAAGAAGCTAAAAATGAACAGAATACTACTACATCCAAGACCAATCTTGCATGGAAATGCACGAATAAAGTTGCTTCAAAATTCGGCCTTTTCGACAACTTCTACTTTCCAAAAACAAGCAAATGCACACTGTAGAGCGTTGGTGTTTCCGGGACAGGGTTCACAATATATAGGCATGGGATTGGATCTATACAAGAATTTTAAATCATCCAGGATGGTCTTTGAGGAAGTCGATGAAGCCCTGAAATTTTCATTGTCAAAGCTTTTTTTTGAGGGAAAATTTGTAAGTCGATGAGTCAATGTAAACCTTTACTTGAAGATTGAGCAAAAATGGCTTTTGATGATCACGCTTTTCACTATTTTTATTTGAAAAGGCTTGAGTATACTTTGAGGAAAAGGGTTTATCTGGACTTTTTTGTATTTTTTTTTTGCAGCTTTGTGAGTATAAATGTGGTCGATTTTAGTGTTTATAAGTACAATATATGAATGATACTGGTTGTAGAGGGAATTGTATGTGGTATTTACGAGAATTGCTGACTAATTATAACTGTTTATGTTCAATAATATTTATAGGAGGAGCTAAAACGAACAGAAAACGCACAGCCAGCTATAGTAGCAGTCGGGATTGCAGTACTTTCCGCGCTAAAGGAAGTGACAGGAATGGATACTGAGGACATGTTTAAATATACTCTGGGTCATTCAGTAGGAGAATACACAGCACTGATAGCTGCAGGTTCATTGCCGTTAGACCAAGGCGTCCGATTAGTTCAATTAAGAGGGCAAGCTATGAAAGAGGCAGTGGAAGGATTGGATACCACAATGGTTGCGTTAATATTTCGTGATGGTGATGCGACCATCAATGCCATCCAGGAAAAAGTCAGGGAAATCCAGGAGAAATTGTTAACTTCTACGCATACCAGCATGGATGTAGGTCCGAACGCACTTGATACTAGTGACTTGGTTGTGCAGGTAGCTACAATCAACACTAGCAACCAGATTACACTAAGTGGAAATCGAAAAGCCGTCGATTTTGCCATTCAAAAACTACAAGAGAGCAGGATGGCGGTGAGGGCGGCCAAGCTACCAGTAGCGTAAGTTTGATTATTAGTGCTAATACCACGCTGGTTACTTTTACTGATATTTTTATAGAGATAAGAATTGTTTTATTCAAAACAAGGTTTTTTTTTAAATTTACCTTAATTTATGATACTAAATCATAGGGCGCCATTTCATTGTAAATTATTGCTTCCAGCGGCAAAAAGATTGGAATCGGTGGTAAACGACAAGGATAAGGTCACATTTAGCAAGCCAAAGATCGCTATAATAGCCAATGTGACAGGATTGCCTGTTGAGGATCCTACACTAATTCCCAACTTATTGGTAACTCAAACGTACACACTCGTTAAATGGCTGGATAGTATCAGATACTTAAATGGACCTGGTGGGATAACTCGATGGACCTGTACAGGGCCCACACCAGTCATGGGAAATATGATTCGTAGAGAATTTCCTTCTGCAATTGTCAGAATTTTGGAAAAGTCTAACCAGATAATTGAGTTTGAAAAGATTTTGAATGCAAAGTCGTAGATACTACAGTATTACCATTACCATTACCATTGTCTTTATCTTTTGTCTTTGACATATTTTTTTCTTTTATTTATTACTTTTCACCACTTTCATCCCCAATCCCCTTCCACCACACCATTTTTAGCCAAAAAAGCTTAGATTTAATAAATTGATCTAGTAAATCCAGTAAATATTGTGTGGTTACATACATAACATATCCATAAAACACACCTTCTCGCTTATTACGACCAAGTCCATTACCACTTTATTAACACTATTATTATACCACGGACTGACTAAAATATTGGCTGCTACAAAGTTCATTTAAATGTTTATCCAGCTTTAGGATTTTACACTACTTTCACTTTATCAAATGAACACAATAATGATTCTGATTTATGACTAGGGGGTGTCACTAGCCTTCTTTATCTGCACCCACAACCGCATTCACATCCATATCCACATCCACACCCACATTCGCACTCGCACTCGCATGTCACATTTTTCCTTTTTTTTCCCTTTGAAATAAAAAGTTAATAAAAAAAACAGATAGAAACTAACAACAACATAAACAATAAAATATGAACAGTAATATTAACAAGTGAAATAAATTATACCAAATCAACTCAACTTCCACCTACTCAAACAGTCCCTAGAAATACTCGAATACTGAAACGCTGGAACTGCATTAGAACGATGATCCAAAACCTTACAAACTAGCTCCAGCATTTTCTGGACCAACAGCCCTATTTCAATGTTTGCTGAATAAATGGATTTGAAAAAGACCGAGTTTCTTCGATAAAACTCAACAAATTGAGGATTGTTGCTCCTACCCCGATCGTTTTGGTTAATGCTATTTCCAAATAAACTATTGATCATCAACTTTTTTCGATGTTTTTTAGTTTTCTCTTCTGAACCGCGCCTCCCACTAAGTCCCGTATCTCCCAGGCCCTCATCGTCATTCAGAATGTTGAATAGCTCCAAAGGATTGGACTCCGCCTTTTCTATATTGTCCAAATACAACTCTGTAAAATAATCCAAAAGCTTCTCTCGAATGGCTTTGTTCCTGGTATATCCAACACACACCAGGTACCTACTCTCGTCAAATGGGAGGCTTGAAACAGGCTTCACTAGCTTTGATTCCTTAAATAATGTGTACAATATAAATACAACCTCGCTAACCACTAAAAAATTGCAGTTCTCCAACTTCATAACCAGCGTCCCATCATCAGCCATACTACTAAGCACCAGGATTAAAAGCTGAAGTAGATGCATTACTACCTCCGAATTGATATGATCGTGATGCGTATTTAGCTTCTGTGAGTACCTTGATGCTAAATTAGCCAATATCACATTATTTTTTCGTTTTCGACTCTCTCTGGCACCTTGTTCGTTTGTGTCTCCAACATCATCCGCAAAGCTCTCACATATTTTTTCCACAAAATTTTCTATTTACGTTAAAAACGCTACATTAGTTCCCATAATGTTTACTATGTAACATTATGCTTATTTACCTGGTTTACTAAATATTATCCTCTTGCCATCACCAACAAATGCTTGGCTCGTTTTTTCTTTGGCAATCTGTATATCAATCATCTCATTTTTGACGTTTGCCTGCTCACCCCGATAACTAAAATACTCTCCAAGCCTTCCATTGGAATCATCAACCACCAACTCCGAAATGGTTCTCAATCTTCGAACTTCATCTCCTATAAGCTTCAATTCACTATCTAGCTCTGCTAGCTCAACCGTTTCCTCATACTTAAAGTTCAGCTTTCCAATTTCTGAAAACTCGTTGACTTTTTTCATCGCATGCTCGCTTGCAGTGGTCGGTGCCCTCAAGACACTCTCCTATGATTAGATGTTGCATATTATGTCAATATACTCCCCTTTCATACTATTTTATCTCTTATTTTCAAGTATCAAACCTCAAAATCTCTTACCTTGAGTTTTCTCAACCGTGCTTCAAAGGCTCGATCGAACAAATAGTCTTCGACATTCAAATCCTATTTTTATACACAGCCAGGTTTTAAAAGTTTACTATTAGTATACCCATATTTAACCGAGTTATTATTAACAAGCCCTTTGTAATTCAAACTTACATCTTCATTTGCATATCTGGGGCTCAAGTGTTGAAAAAACTCTTCCACATCATATGGGTATTGCCCCAAATCCTTAATTAACATACTTCTGTACTTGATTTGTCTATCAGCATGGTCTGACACACTATTCTCTACCTTCTCGGATTTCGCTACAAAATCTACACTTTTATTTTCACCGCGTCTATCACTACCACTACTGGCACCATCGCGATTTATATACTCTCTTCTATCGTCGTATAACCTTTGCCTTTTCTCCGGAATGTTATATCTTGAACCGTAATCGTTGGGCTTTTCGTACGAATCCGTATATCTAGGATGTCGAGTATATCCGTATTCTCTATTTGTTCCGCGCCTGGCTTGTTGTATCTCCATTTTCTTTTTTTGTATATCTTGATAGGTGGGAGGTGGAATTGTGAAATTAAGCTTTTTGTTTTTATATTCTTCGTCATTGTCTATCGCATATCGTAATAATTCATTTTGAATATTTTGCATTCTTCTTTTATACATTTTTTTCGATTTCTATAAATATAATTTACGCAAACAACCTACCATTATAAATCGGATCCATTTTATTATCGAGTCTTGAATATTCTTTTCGATGGCCTTTTGGATGTAAGTGGAGTGGATTTGTATAGTTGTCCAGTATTTTATAATTGAGTGTTTTTTGTTTTTATTTTTTATTTTTTATTTTATTTACTACAGTTTACAATAAATTATTTGGTGATAGTTAGAAAATTATACTGGAGATTAAAAGTTTTCAATCTACAGTATTTATATTTGATATCATTTACTTTTATTTGAGCAAATAATCAAATAAATAAACAAAAAAAAAGGAATTGTATTTATTCATTACACGTTTTTTCCAAAATGGCAAACCAAATCAAACCAGGTCAAAAAAAAAACTCGTGATAAAAACAACACTTCTATTTTTTTTTTCTTGCATATAGCATATACCATATACCAAAAGTGGTAATTATTTAATTTCGGAATGAAAAAAGGAGTAGGTATGAAGGAAGGGATAATTTTTTCATACAGTTGGAAACAAAAATGTATTGAGAAGTTGGTGCATAAGAAAAAAAAAACTGCTTCTATTCAAATCGGCGAAAACAAATTTTGGAAAAGAAAAAGAAAAAGAAAAGGAAAAAAAAAGGAAAAAAAAAGGAAAGGAAAAGATTAGGTAAAGCAAAGTGGAGAGCAAATGCAGCCTGCACAAGTGATCCAAACATACGAGTATTTGAAAGAGAAAAAAAAAGCTAGAAAACTGCAATATTTGTGTTTTATGTACATGTATGTAAACTTGTACATACATATATTTAGCTAAACGCATTTGATCATATAATTCCACGTCAGGCATTCCGATGCGAGGTTCCGAAATTTCTTTTTTTGCAGAATATTTCAAGTTAGGTGTTTTATCCATGGTTGTGCCAATGGTTAATGGTTGCATAATTGGATCTCCTCAATACTACCATAACCAATACTTTTAAAGTTGATTCTTTGCTAATGGTGCCTTTGTTTCGATAATTTATCGACTCTTGAAATTATCGCGAACAATTACATTTTTAATGAGTATATTTTTTTATTGCTGTATTAATATCTGTGTAATGAGAAAATCAAAATCAAAGCCAAAATAAAACTAACGAAAATGGTAAAAAAGACGATAATACACAGTGAGATTTGCGATTGATTGACCGTTAAAATCCACCAGGACCATGATTCGAAATTACTGGAATCGGATTATCAATGACGTTCTTACCCTTGAAATAATAATAGTAATAATAATAATAATAAAAAGGAGTACTTCCAAAGAAATTATACCACTACTTGAAAAACTCTTCTCTTCTCTTCTCTTCTCTTCAAGTATCAACTTTTTCTATCTAGCTATTTCCTAAAACTAGTTGCTTTTTTATATATAGTTTTGTTTTTGAGTGATAGGATAAATTAAAGGATTTTATAGTTTGCTTGTTATTTTTTTTATCTTACTAGGAACTACTTGTTTTGAAATGGTATTTTTAAGCATACGGATATGCATCAATAGTTTAGGTATTAGCTATAAATGTTTATAACCAATATCAGCAATTTTATTTACTTTAATGACCTTTTTCAGACATTTTGCTTATACTTACAAGTGATATTTTTCTTTTAAAATTAATCTATAAGAAAGGAGATGAATGTATACATGACCTTACACTTAACTTGAATACGTATGTTATTTTGTAAAATATTTCCTACAAACCGAGCAATTGTGTTCAAAATGGATTCATCATAAGAAAGACTCGTACTATTTATTAAGCTATGTTTTGTATGAGTATGAAATTCTTTACTGTGGAGTTTAAAGGGGAAGGAGAAACAGGGGGAAAGGAGGAGGCGAGGAGGGGGGGGGGTATGTATTTAATGTAAACTAATTTATTATTTCAACTGTATTTGGGACATTGGTATCATATATTACCCAAAAATAACAATAGAAAATACAAGGTTTATCATACATGAATAATACTATGAAATAAACATGTTTTACTATTTGCATTTTGATGTAATGTATCCCTTAGTTTCTACTTTTTTAATGACTTTTTCATAATTGCAGAAAATGGAGTATGAAGGAATAAGAAATAAGGAATAAGGAGTTTGGAAAGGAAAAAGTATAAATGGGTTCAAAAAGCTTCCTTACACATTTTCCTCTCACCATCAACTTTAAAGTAAACAAATACATCAACAACTCTTGATTAAAAGTATATTCCAAAAAAAAAAGCAAAAGACAAAAAAAAGAAAAAGAATGTGTACCAAAACTTTTACATTGCTTTTCATCGGATTACTTGCTGTAACTTCAATTGAATCGGTGTATGGAAGAATGAATCAGCAGTATGGTGGTGAACAAGGAAATGTTGAGTATCAACATGATAATTACAATACATACGGAAAAGGTAATAACTATGGGCATAAGGTCCCAGAAAATGTTTACCAGTACAAAGAAAATGGTAAAAGTTATTATAAACCAAGTACACCAAAATTTGGAGGATACAATGAATACATACAGCAAAAAGAATACAAAAATAAAGTGAATGATCAAAGTGAAGGTGAAGGTCAAGGTGAAGGTCAAGGTCAAGGTCAAGGTCAAGGTAAAGGTAAAGGTGGAGATGGAGGTGGAGGTAAAGGTGAAGGTCAAAGTGGAGACAAGTATCTGGGTGGACATGATGGTACCGCTGGACTATTCAAAAGGGCTGTTGCCTACTTGGGTGGACCATGTTCAGGAAATGAACATTTCTGCGCATTAGGGTATACTGGGTATTACCAATGTAAGGAATACCAATATGTATACAGAGACTGTGGAGCTGGAACTAGGTGTAGGTCTGGACCTGAAGGTGAAAACCTTGGTTGCGATTATTAATCAATCAATCAACCAAATCAACCAAATCAACCTAATCAATTGATCCACAATGTAGCTATTTCTCATTTTTTTGCAAAAAAAAAATAAAGATCGATGAAGGGATTTTTTTATTTTTTATTTATTTTTCATTTATGTTTTATAACTGAAATATCTTAATAAACCAATATAAATGCCAAAAAAAAAAAAAACAAAAATTAAAAAAAGTCTAATATAATCTAAAAATAAAAAAAACCCCCCAGGTTATTGAGAAAATGGGAATGAATAAATATACTCTGAAATATTACTAGGAGATATTTTAGTACCACTGCCCTCAGACTCTTGGTTTTTCGTAGAATTCTTCCCACCACCATTCCTCAAAAACTCGGTCAAATAATCTATAACCCTAAGCAAAGTATCATCAGAATCTTGATAAACATTGTCAAATGTAGATACACATAAATGATTGTTTGGTTGTTTGGAAGCCTTTCCAGGTGAATCGTCAAGCAAAAGAGTGTTTGAAGAATTCCATTTAGAATTCCATTCACGTTTCCCATTACTATTGCTATTACTACTAGGAATCCTTGTGGTAGTGAAATTTAGATTGTCATCTTGCGGATGTGAGTAACAATAATGAGTATTCTTGTACAGCGATTTGAATGCTGATTGGCTCAAATCGAACCCGTTCCAAATAGATTCCAAATCCTTGATGGTTTTAGATTTCATAAAGTATTGACCAAACAACAAACCTTCATTTTCCAATGTGGCGGGGATAACATCGTCAAGATTAAAATCCACAACCGAAGGAGTAACACTTTGAGTATCGGAATCAATTGGAGAAGTATCGTAGGGAGAATAATTAGTTATTGGAGTAGTAGATTTAGGAC
This sequence comes from Zancudomyces culisetae, assembly GCA_001969505.1. Classification (NCBI taxonomy): domain Eukaryota; kingdom Fungi; phylum Kickxellomycota; class Harpellomycetes; order Harpellales; family Legeriomycetaceae; genus Zancudomyces; species Zancudomyces culisetae. Next base: position 23,951 of record LSSK01000249.1, read on the forward strand.
GAATGAAGTGGCAGTATCGTCTATCCCAAATCGCAGCCAACTGCTCAATCTGTTGCTGATTTTCATTAAAAATAGAACGAACCATTTTGGCTACATTCATTGGCTGCGCAGAACTCCATACCATCACTGCAAAGTTTTGTAGTGCAAACGAAAGAAATTCATCGAGATATGGACGTTTTGTTATTCTTTTTGATTTCTTGCTTCTGTGTACCAAAGTTCCATTTAAATCCAAAACCAACAGATATTTCTTATCTTCAGGTTGCTTGACTACCGAATAATTATTATAGTTTGGAATATATTCAACTGAAAGATTTCCTTGTCTCTTTTGTTGTTCTTTTGTATTATAATTGAAACCTTTAGAATCATTTTCACTTTCATTTTCATTTACATTTGTATAATTGTCGATCTCATCTACTTTGCCCCATTTATCAAAAGCTGCCGCCGCATCGGATGTAAAAGTAGAATTAGAATTATAATTAGAATTAGAAACTATGTTAGTGTCAGCATCTTTTCTGTCTCGCTCATTATAATAGTCATAATATTTTCCATGTTTTTTCTTCATTCTACTTTCGTATCCCTCATATCTGGTAGTATTTTTATATGAACTTCCACTATCATTGTATCGGTTAGACGAACTATACTCGCCACTATAACCATCAACTTTGGCATACCTATCCGAGCTGCTTTGACCATAATATCCATTATTATCATTATTTATATCATTATGATTATTACGATCATTACTATTATCATTATTGTCATAGTCATCAAAGCGTTTGTGATACGGTCTAGAAGGTGGTTTTTGGGATTTGCTGTGATAGTACGATTTTGCTGTCGAGTCTGTATATTTGGTATATGGATGCGACGAGTCGAAGCCACTCGAGGATCTTAGGGAATACCTGTGTGTGTTTTCTGTTCTTGATACTCTGTTAGTGCTATTACTTCCAGTATTCCATGACGTTGGTGATGCATAATCATCGTAGTCTTTGTAGTTGTCGTACTTGTAGTGTTCATCATATCCAGCGTATCTTGTACTCTTTTCATGTTTGTTGGTATTGATATTGACATTATCATACCTTTCACTTTTGTCATATCTATCATACCTTTCGTATGTATCATACCGACCATCATAATATCCTTTATGATTTTTATCATAATCTCGATTTGCTCGGGTACTGTTATATTCCTTTTCACTATATTCACGTCTAGGGTAATGTGAAGATGATGAAGATGCTGGTTGGGGTGGGAGTGGGAGTGATGATCGTGGTGGATATAATACATCTCGTTGGCTTTGCTTATCATTACTACTTCTTGCACGGTAGTCACGGTTTCTCTCATCCATGGTATGGTTATAATAGCGGTCTTCTACATATTTGTCTCTTCGATGATTATCCGCGTAATACTTGTAATAATCCTCATCTTTGTTGTGATACTCAGTTTTATATACACTTGTGGATGAATGTAATTTCCGTGTATACTCGTCGTCACGTGAGGTGTTGTGTACATTCTTGTTTTGTGAATATGATCTTTGGTTCTTTTGAGTACTGGTATTATTATAATAATCATCTTTAAAAGTTTTGTTCTCTGGAAGTCTTGGTGAAGGGTCGGTAAATTCTTTACTTGGTCGGTCGTTCCATGTATCACTCAACCAACCATCATTATTACTCTTATCCTTATCCTTATCCTTGTTATTAGTATTGATGTCAATGGATTTATTTTCTGTGTGAGTTTGGATTTTGTGTTTTGGTTTTTTGTTACCACTCAATCTCGATTCGTTTTCCTCTACTACTTTTACTTTTACTTTTTCGTTTTCATTTTCTACTGGTTGTACATTGACGTTTTCCACATTTTTCTTTATAGAAAGTTGTGACCTTGATCTATACGTAAACGATCCATAATCATCATATTCACCACCATATCCGCGTGTATGTGAATACTCGTGTTCTTTTGAAGGTTCATAACTCTGGATGTAATTTCCCTTTTTCCCGACTTTTTCTCTTCCTCTTCCTCTTCCTCTTCCTCTTCCTCTTTCTTGTTGTTGTTCTTGGACAAGTGTTTCTGGATCAAAGTTTTTAATTCTTTCACTGTTTACATATTGTAAACAAGTACTCGTACTCGTATTCGTAAATGTGTTCGTGTTCTTACTCTTATCCTTATTGGTATTGATATTGGTAATATTATCCTTGTTTTCGTGACTGGCCAGATCTTTGCCATCTTGCATTACGCGTTTTGCCAAGCCCTTTATATTTGTAATTATTGGTTTTTTTCCTCCTTGCATTTTGTTTTGTTGTATTGTTTGGTCTTCAGCACCCAAATAGTAATAGTTGTTGTTGTTGTTGTTAGATAGAACTCGTTTGTGGATTTGTAATATTCGAAATCTAGTTTGGATCTTTTCTAAACCTCCAACACGTACAAAATTCATCCTAGTTTTATATATAAAAGTAATTAAAGATTAGTTAAGGTAAGGTAAAGACAATAGTAAGACAAAAGGAGGTAAGAGAGGAGAATTGTGACTTCTAAATCAAATCAAATCAAATAATATTGATGAAAATGAAAATGAAAATGTATACTTACAGTATCAACAGGCTATGAAACTCTAAATATTGGTCTCGGATTTTTATTATTATTATTTTTTAAAAGCCAAGGGAATTATTTTTTAAAGAAACTACAAGGTTTTGTATAAATGTACATATATATGTATTGTATGTATAAAAAGTGTATGTGCGTTTTTTATTTATTTCATTTTATTTTATTTTATTTCATTTTATTTTATTTCATTTTATTTTATTTCATTTTATTTTATTTTATTTTAATTGATTTTAATTGATTTTTGGATACTTTTGCTCATTTTACAATTATTACAAATGAAAAGAAAGAAAGAAAAAAAAAACATTAGAAAAATTTTTTTTTTTATTTTGACACGAAACCAGGTTTGTTGTCAGATGATTCAATCTATTTTTTGATTCTTTTTTTTTTAACCATATTTAGTCAAAATTATCCATTACATCAAATTATTTAGTCAAATGAATCAAAATAATGACAAGGAAAGGAGGGAGAAGGAGGAGAGGAGAGAAGGGAAAAAGAGTTGAATGAGTGAGCTTGTGGTTTAACAAAGTTAAAGCGTTAATCAAGGATAGTTTATTTTTATTTTCATTTCTTTACTATCCTTATGCCACTTTTTATTTTTCCAATCTTCAGAAAAAAAATAAAATAAATAATACAAACCATAATATAATGTTGATTTAAAATAAAATAAAATAAATGATGAAAAAGAAAAAAGAAAAGGAAGGGGGAGGGGTTTAAGATAGAGCTTTTTTCATTTTCAACAACTTATTTTCCAATACCAGCCGCTGGTTTTCAGAATCCACAAACTGAGAATTGCTTTTCAGTAGAGTTGCTTCAAGATAATCAATCTTTTCAAGAGCAGATTCATGTTGGACAGTCAGCTCAAGGTTTTTATGAGCCAAAGTATCCATTTCAACTCTCAAACTATCTTCAGCCAACCTACGCTCAGTCAACAGTGATTGGTTGAGTTGATCAATACGAGAATTCAGAGCAGCAATTGTATCATTAGCTTTCTGAAGGTCTAGTTTACAATTAATGTACTGAGAGGACAGGTCGGAATGCTCGGTGGAAAGAGATTGTAGAGTAGCTAGCATTTGAGAGTTTTCACGAAGAATGCGGGCATTTTCGGCTTTGAGAGCAGAAATGGTGTCGGAAATTTTATCAGCCTTAGCCAAGACAGCAGCGTGGTCACGAGCAAGCTTAGCAAGCCGTTTGGTGGTAACAACAGTGATGTGATTGAGATCGGCCAACAAAAAGTCGTCGGGTTGTTGAGCATAATAAGTAAATAGAGAACCATCACTGAGATACTTGACAAGAGACTCGAATCGCAAAGTTAGCAAAGTTGGCTGAGCACGTTTAAGAACAGCAAGAGCAATTTGTAGGAGAACGTCAGCGCCTTCGCAAAAGACCAAATCAAAGACACGAAGAGCTAGCGACATAGGAAGGCAGCAAGCAAACAGGGTCATAAACCACTGCGAAGAATACATCGAGCTCTGGATTCCTTCGCGAGTAAAATGTTTAGCCAGCAGCGGCATGGTTTCCTCAATCAGCCTGTCAAGCTGAAACATGCGACACTGCAAAAGCTCCATTTTGGTAATGTAGTGACCACGCAGCTGATAGTGGTTCATCAGTCGCTCCAACACCACAAACGCCTGTTCCTCGGGCATGTTCAGCAGCAGCGGCGCCACCAGAAACGCCATTCCCTGGCAGTAACCCAGATCTTGGTCGTGCAGCGAATACGCCTTCAGCACATTGAACAACGCCTCCTGCCCTGGCCCCTTTGGATCTTGAAAATACCTCTCGTCTGGAAATGTCCGACACACATCCCGACTAATCAGCTTTTCGTTGCGCGATGGCTGCGGAAGCTGTCGTCGATATTCATCAATCAGCCCTGTGTTGCGGCTAGCTCCGCTCAGAATCTGCCACACTGTGCCGCGGATTTCGCTGGGAATGCCGCTATGCACGTTGCGC
>LSSK01001436.1:0-31319 GCA_001969505.1 Zancudomyces culisetae
AAAAGGATGAGTGCGTTCCTCCCCTCATCATTGGTAAGGATATACACATATCTTTGTCTATCTTTATCATAACTTTTGTATCACGCAGCATCTAGTGCTTTTAGATTTTGTTTAACCAACTAGACGCAAAAATTAGCGTATTTTACTACGCTCTTTTCTCTGCTACAACAAATATAGTTGTATCTAGGTATTTTTCCCATTTGTAAAATTGTGGTTCTTTATCGGTGTTGATGGAGGTGCCATTGCATTTGAAAATTTATTAACACATCGCCTGCTTTAATTATTGCAATTAACTGCAATGCAACTTTTGTTTGTAACCTATAGCATGATATAGCTTGGGTTTCTACTCATGATGCTTTTGGCATATTAAAAAACAGTACATCAGCCAGTTTTGTTAATAATATGATAATTATAAATGAGAAGGGTGAAGAGATAGTTAAAAACCAGAACCTCGGTTGTATTTGTAGAACATTCTAAACAGGAATAAAATGTGAAATGGTACCCATTGCTGGTCATGCGTTCAGTATGGAAGGGTAATACCAGTGATAACACAATTCATTTTATAGCATCAGCAATATTTCACCTATCCAGAAATAAATTTGAAATCAATTTTTTGTAGAAATTAACTAGAGCATCAAGTAACCATAAAGGTAGTACCTACAAAGTTTATTCTCGAATTTCCAAGATATTAGTAGATACAAATATTGATTATATTTGTTTAATAGAACTGTAATCACTAGCACCAAAAAAAAGCTTCTATAGAAATATTATTGTTGGAGAAGATGTCATAGGGCAATACTTATACTGAGTCTAGCGGCATAAGGGAGTGAATAAAATGGCATTTTGACCTCATATCTATCCTATTTTTATGTTACCTTTTTCTATTGCAAAATACACGTATAATCTAGGATAATTATTATGTAAATAGTGGTAGGAAAACCACCAAAACCAAAATTAAATGAGAAAGAAAAGTATGGCATTCGTAAAGTTCGGGAAGCTATTGGCTTAACCAAGAAAAAATGTGCTTATGCTTATTATAATGATGATTCATATAATCTGTGTTGTAATTCTAAAACTAGCCGCTCTCGAACCAAGTTTGAAACTACCATGTGCTCATATAAAAGTGTAGTAGCCTTGAGTGGGTGGATTATAACCTCAAAATGCCGCGTATACTAGGTACAATTTTTCAATAATTAAAATTTCGATTCCTTTACTTGATTTAAAATTGACGAAATTGTAAACTAATACACCTAATTGTAAATGTACAAATATTGAAATTTAAAAATAACAAAAAAGAATGGTCTGCAAGAAGTGTAAGTACTTTATACATTCACATCAACATAATTACAACAAACTTATCGTTGTCTTACCGAATTTAGGTGAAAAGAAGTTGACAAAGATAGCGACTCCAGAGAAATGGAAGGAAGGATCAAAGAATAGTAAAAGTATGAAATACTTATCGTCATTGTCAGTTTGTTATTGTATATCTTTTTATATCGGCTTTATTTTTTTATTTTTGAAATAGTCGGACCTCAACGAAAATTGGGAGAAAACAAATTGCTAAGCAAATCTTCCCAACGGTAAGTGGCTTTGTTATTTAAATTATCAATCTTTTTTTTCTATTTCCTCAATAAGTACCTGTTGTATTCTGGACTCCTCTCTGTTTTACTACGTATTTTAGTTTATCAAACAAAAGTGAAACTCAAAAATATTGCCTCCGATAAACACTAAACTTTTAAACTCTCATCTCAATCGTTTTGGTTAATTAAAACATACTAGGTTTAATCCGTATAAGAGTAAATGCAAGTTATGCAAATCTTCAATACATCAGGAGCATTCGATATACTGTCAAAGTAAGCTTAGCATTCTCACCGATTCTGCATACTTTCATGTTTACAATTTGTTTTTGCATATTTAGGCTGCTCGTATAAGAAGGGAATTTGCGCAATGTGTGGAACACAGATTATTGATACCACAAACTATAAAATGAGTGCAAAATAGCACACAGCAGTCTCTATTGAATCAGTACTCGTATGCTATGATTTTGATGTTTATGTCAGGTCCATAATTTTCAATTTAATGTTCACATCGCTTCGACATTGTCGTCTATATTCCATTTGTAAACTTATTCACAATAACTTATACTATGCGGAGGGTATACCATGAAAGATAAACGAAAACTATTAAACGTGTTTTTTGCGCTCTGAAAGAGCAATCCAGTGAGCACGGTCTGTGTAGTTACCAAGATATCGGTTGTTTTCCATTTTATGATATTCCTCTTGAATAGCTTATCTTGCCTTTCTAACCAAAGATGTATTTCTGATTCTTGAATGTTTGTTGGTTTTGCACTGAAATATAGCCACACTCTACTATTACACCTTACATATCACCTTAATTTGTAAATCCAAGTGCGTTTTAAACTGTAAATACAAAGATATCGTTAAAGTGTTATGTCGACATAATTGGTATTGTTATACACTAAGTGCACAGCTATTGAAGGGAATGTATGCGTTTATTCCAAAGTAGTTATTACCCAAACAAACTCTAAATCGCCAGTTTTTTTTTCATTCTCGTTGTTTTTTCTAATGGCTATTGCAATGGTGTAAATTAATAAGATATACAAACTAGTAAACACAGCTGCCTAATAAACTCACTCTTACTGGACTACATTGTATTCTATGTAAGATGTCACTAAGCGAACTAGGATAGTATTCGATCCACTTTTACAAAAATCTCGCCGCCTAATAGTACTTTGGATTTGAATTTTTTTTCTTGTTTGTGTGTGCCTAATCCGACAATATGTTGTACTCACTTGAGTGAACCTGATTTAAAGGCACTCGCACCACTTTTGCATCTTTAATAACTAGTACTCATCTATTTATTGTGACTTGATAGCACTCAACTTCGCTCTCTGAAAAAAAAAGAATCAAGAAAGTAGCTTTCCATAAAAAACGAATAATAAAATATCTGTAAGAGCTTGAAATAGTCCGAAAAAAAAATTGTTAAGATAAATATTGCCACCGTATATTTTAAAAAAAATTTACCCAGGAAAGAGATTAATCATGCACAGGCTTTAGGATAACTTTAAGAAAATACAGAGATTATAAGAGCAGGCATCTAGTCTTCTTTTTTGTAGCTGGAGGCTCGAGGGCAGCAACTATTGCCTCATCGAAGACATTCTTTAACCCTTTCTGAGTGAGCGCAGAGCACTCGACGTATTTGACCGCACCAAGATCGCGAGCAAATTTCTCACCCTGCTCGGGTGTCAAAGGACGTTGGCGCTGGAGATTTAGCTTTTCAATGGTTGCAGGGTCATCACGGAGATCCACCTGAGTACCGACTATCAGGCACGGGACTCCAGGGCAATGGTGGCGAATCTCAGGAATCCACTTTTCACGTACGTTTTCAAAAGAAGCGGGTGAAACCGTGGAAAAGCAGACCAAAAATACATCAGTTTGAGGGTATGATAATGGACGTAAACGGTCATAATCCTCCTGCCCTGTATTTATCGCACAAGAAAGTCAGATACAAATAGAAATTTAGGGGACAAAATATGGATAAATTCTATTAAAAAAACAAATATGTAGAATTACACACCTGCAGTATCAAAAAGACCGAGTGTATATGGTTCATCTCCAATCATCACAGTGACAGCATAGTTATCAAAGACCTATTTATATGAAAAACAAAGTTTAGTAATTCTTCAAGGTGAAAAGAAAAGAAATAAATTAGAAAGAAGGGGAGGGGAAGGAATGGTGATTCATTATATCAAATAATAGCAATATATAGTTTTATGTATGGAATAGAGGGTTGAAATATACCGTAGGAACATATTCAGATGGAAATTTATTCGTAGTATAGGAAATTAGGAGGCAAGTCTATTTTGGTAGATATAAATTTATTGCATGTACAGAATTGCATACATAATAGAACAGCAATTAAAAAGCAAAACAAAAGTATAAATTACCTTTCCTACAGCACCATCACCGACAACCACGCATTTAATTGTTTGCATTCTGACAAGCCGATTCTTATTCAGTAGTTCGATTCAAGTATTAATTGATTCCAGTAATCGAAGACAAGTAAAACTCCTTTTTTCTAATCAACAAAAGACAATCCAAAATGTTGTAACGTCAGGATTTTTCAAGGTTACTATTCGTGATGAATTTTAGGTAGTGTACAGCCTTATAATCAAGATTTTCGTTCAGACCTATTCAAACCGAAGAGGATAAATATATATATTTTTTACAAAATATTAAACTTATAATATTTATCTAATCCAGAATATTTTGTGAAATAAAATATCACTATAGTTCACGAGCACTAGGTTTAACAACTCGGATATGGTATATATCGAATTGCTATTAAAAGGTTAGAGTGTTTGGAAAAAAAAATTTTACACATTGAAAAAGTAGTGAACTTTAGCGCTCTATTAAGCTTTAATGAGAATTGGGAAATTTGCGGAGAACAAAATAGTTGAGAAAATTGGGAAATTCGTTGTCATCAGTTGAAAAAGGAAGAGGAAAATACACAATTGGAAACTTAACCTCAGGTTTGCTGAATATAAACGAATTTAAAATTTTTTGTTCCAATAATAATGGGGAACTCCAGAAATATAAAAGCCTAAAGGTGAAGGGATCCAATGAGTGGGAAGGAATTAAAAAATAACACATATTGGTAACGCTATGATTTGCTTCTTAATTTAGAATCTGTTGCATAAGTGGAGCGAGTAATAGGAGTTGTTTACAATTTGAACTATGTTTGTGTAATGTCCAAGTTTTTACAAACGAAAAAAAAGAGTGAAAATGAAGATGAAAATGAAAATGAAAATAAATTATGAAATATGAAATATGACATGAGATGGAAATGGAAATGGAAATGGAAAAAGAAAAGGGAGGTGGAAAAGCAGAGGTAAAAGGAAAAGAAACTGTAGAAATGAAGACAGGGGAAAAGTAGTAAAACAACCAAAAACCTCAACATAATTACTAGAATAACATTACTGCAAAGGGTAGTCAAGAAAAATTCAAAGACTTGGGGCTAAAAAATAATACCAAAAGCCAAAAGCTGGGAATCAAACATTGAATAATAAAACAAGTTGCAAATAAAAAGCCAGAGACGTATTGGTATTTGAAGACTTGGATAAAATCTTTGATTGGAATTTTAAACCAGGAGACACTTTGGGTGCTAGTCCTCAAAATAAAAATTTAAACATCCTGGACTTTGCCACATTTTTTCCAGACCAATGTAATATGTTGGAGATAGCTAATAGTGCCTCTTGTTTCTGGCGGAGAACGCCATAGTATCATTTGAAATTATACACAAATATTTAGCAGTGCATGTCAGGCGATAGGCATTATACAACAATGACTGCCGACTTGAAAATATGCGAGTAATTAACCTTAAATACCACAAAAAACCGACATGGGTCTTCCCCCCCTTCAAATTAAATGGTTCCCGTGGCTAGCAAAAGGAATGATGGTGTTTACTTATTTATCTCATGCAAGAGCTTATCAACCCGAAACGATCAGCCGCTTTTACACGATGTAAGTATGAGAATTTTGGTGTTCTAGTATTAAAGTTGATGTGATTTTGGATGCTTTATTCAACTTGATATTTGAGGTAATTCACTAATATTCCCCATCAGTTACAAGGTTAATCGCGCCTAACACCTTTTCGAACCATGTACCATATATTCTTTTTAAATAAATAATGAGACCAGTTTATATAAATACAAAACAATTCATGGATGTAAAAGCAAGCCGATTTGCTTGAGAAGCTTCATCTTGCCACACAAAAAAGGGGGGGAGTGTTATATAATCAGAGATATTTACAAATATAAACAAAAAGCACTGGTACCAACAAAACTCCAAATATTAAAAAAGAAAAAAAAAAACTGATGTAGAAAATCAAATGATTTGCCCAGAGCAAAAAAGGATGGATGGCAAGAGTTGACGGGCAAGTATCTTTTCTTTGTGATAGAAAAGCGCAACACCAACAACCTATCAAGATATCGGTGGTTGATGGCCATTAGATTTGACAAAAATCTATAAGTTTTATAGGAGCTGAGGCAAAAAAACACATGTTTCCAACATCTAGGCGGAGAACATAACATCTCTGGTCTGTGCCTGTATGTTTTTATAGCTTACCTTACAAGAAAAAATAAATAACTATGCTATATATTATCAATGTAATGAATTGATGCGGAGATTCTAGCTCCATCCAACATTTGTTCAATAGGCACTTGGTTTCACCTCCTGGTTACTCCATTTTCTTAATGACCATTAAAAAGCACAAAAAACAATACAGTTTTTCATTAGCGGTTTCTTTTTTTGGGAGATGGTGGGTAAAGGGATAAATTAGTACACACATGGGAAGAGCGTTGGTATACAACTACCTGTTCTCTTGCGAAACAAGATCGATGTGCTTTATAAATGTGAATGTCAACAACTAAAGGGCAATCATCCCGTCTAGGCTTGTTTACACGTTACTTTTTTTACATAAACGACGGTTTTTGGAAGCAGTACACATTCTGTAAATTGTGGCATGGTTATGAAACGTGAAAATCTGTTTTTTATTACCTCGCAAACTTTCTGGGAGAAGAGAAAGGGACGAGGCAAATGGAGTACAAGCAGTCCAAATTTTTGAGAAAAACGCTGTTCGCAACAGCTTTTAAAGGTGTCCTAGAGGCTCAGTATTAGTAACCATTATTGAAAAAAAACCTTAACCAAGCACTATTACTGGTAAAATAATAATAATAATAATAATAGGAAAATAATAACAGCTGTAAACAAACAAAATATCCAACTCTAAATGAAAATATACTCAAAGTATTGGTTCTTCAAAAGATATGTAGTATAAAGCGCATAACTGATTATTGTTTCTATCACTTGATAGAGTTATACTAATGATCTCGCGTTACTCAATATACTATCGCGTGTTTTTAATAGAATAGCATTCACACTACACGATATTTGCCTAGAATTGCGTTTGAAAAAGCTCTATCCAAACCTTGCGCTTTGGTTCCAACTTGTGTAATTATTTAGAAACTGTTGTGTATTTGCAATATCTAGATATGCTAAAGCGGATACTTTTCAAAAACTAAAATTTATTTGACAAACTCAGCCTTTCGGTGACGTGATGTATCTCCAAAACCCTCGTACTAGTGCAAACTAAGAGCCTAAGTAGCTTTGCTGGTTAACTTTTTGACTTGAACATCATCTAGTGATGCCTATTGAAGCCCTAATAAAAGTTGTAAAAATGCTGTTGGAGGTTTTACTGAATGTTAAGCTGACTTTATGTACAGCTAATATGCCGGATTAGCATATGGGTCCCAATCCACCTCATACTAAACTTAAATGTAACAGACAAGGATGTGTATATTTTGGTATTACCTAACCAGCCATTTTCTATTATGTAGCTGGGTTATAAGGAAAAAAAATAAACATATAACAATTCAATGAATAACTTGGAAAAAAAAAGATTTTTTTTAAAAAAAAGTTTTGCTAATCAATATTTATCATAATCAAATGAAGATTAGCATATCTCAGTTATAATAGAACAATTCGCAACACTAATGAATACAGATTTTGAAAAATGAATGGAAAACAAAGATTTTCAGCGTCAATTGTGTTCAACCATTTGAACAGTATAAATAGAATCACAAACAGAGGGATTTCGGAGAGGTTATTGTGTGTACGATCATATACAACATGTAATTCGTTCGGGTTCTCAAAAAATAAAAATAAAAAGCTAAGGTGTCCAGAATACACTTTCAAAAGAAACTATACCCGGAGCAATAGTTTTAGTGATTTTGGCGAAAAAATTAAAAATCTAGGATATATCGGCGTACTTGTTTGCGTCGCAGGAGTGTTTGGTAAATGAAAACTATGTACTTTACGAAAAAAATACTTATTCGGATCTAACTATAATAGAACTTGAATTTTGCTAATAGGTTACTCTGGGTACATTCTTTATGATAGTATGGTGGCTCCAAATAGCCCCACGCGCGTATACAATGAAGTTTTGGATCTTATCAGAAAAGATCGAAAGCTGGCCAAACTTTTTGGAAATAGTATTGTAGGGTATGGTGAACCATCTTACAGTCGTCTACAAAGGAATAGATCGATAAGCAACAAGGTTGTTTTGAATAAAAATGGTGAAAAGCTGCAGGAGATACGCTTTTATATTGAGGGTGAGAAAGAGGAGCATTATGGTGTTGTAAATGCAAAATTAATCGAGGATCAATCTCTAAAATCCTGGAGATACTACCATATTTCAGTTGATGTCTATAAAACAAAAAAAATGGATGAAGCCTTTGAAGAATTGGCCGGAAAAAAAGACACAAAGCTAATCGAGGCATACTCTAACAGACAGAACCAAACATCCTTGGTTACACCAAATCTTTCTATTGACATGTTTAGCTCTCCCGAGTATTTAAAGGAAAAACAACTCGAACTACAGCGAAAGCGGGTTCATTCCGGGTTTTTTGCCCCTAAAAACCCAAAAAGCAATAACGATGATGGGAATGCATCATGGTTCGGCATTTTCAAACCTTCCTCAAGAAATTAAACTTTTCTTGCTCAACTAGCACTACCAGTACAACTTTTGTTCACAGAAGAGATAGAAATATCATTAATGATAAGCACATATTGTGATTCAGTTGTTTGCATATATTTTTAACGACTACTTTTGGCATGCATTTTTTTTTCAGACAAAAAAACAAAGCTGGGTATACTCTAAAAAGGATAGCTTTATCACAAAGAACGCATATAGATATACTCACATGCCTTGTTTCTCTCTTTCTCACACCCGAGGCACACAGAGTATGACATAGAATAGCGTTGCCAAGCTGGATCTATATAGTAGGAAACTTCCCTTTGATTTTATTGTTTTAGGTTCACTGCCATTCTTTTAGAGGTACAACAGAGATATTGGTTGACCTGACGAATCGTCTTATTAGCAGTAGATATTAACAAATAAAAAAGCTTGAGCAAGAGCTATGGCTATAAACAACGAAAAGCTATCAAACTTTGGGGAACCATTTAGGGCATATCCAGTGGGTTTTAGCACGTTGGGGGTTACTGATGGCAGCCGTGTTGGAGCCGAGTTATCATCATTATCTTGGTTTGAGCTACTGTCCTCGTTCTCATCATCTGACTTACCACTCTTTCCAGATTTTGTCCTATTTCCTTTATACATTCCTTCAACGAACGTTCCATTGTATTTTTCACTTTTATCCACGTCTTTAAACTCGTTCTTAGAGCCTGAATAGCTTGATTTTGTCTTTGTAGGTGGCAAATCATCTGTGTTATCGCCGTCATCAGTGTTTAAACCTTTTGTTTTCTTGTCTGTGTCCTTTGATGCATCCTTATTTTTTTGGTATTTTGATGATATATCATCACTATTCGATTGTCCGTCGACTCCAGAGTCATTGCTTGATGTCTGGCTTGCTTTATCTTGACCAATCTTGGCATCAGAAGCACTGCTATCGCTATCTCTTTTGTAGATGTCATAGACCTTTTTTTCGATATAGTACTTTGTTTTACCAGGGTAAGCTATTTTGTTTTGTGTAATTGATTAGCAATGTAGTAGGAATATGGTCATTAAAAACAATATACAGAATAGGTTAGTTTTGCCTGAAATAAATTGTATAATTACCATGACTATCTAGATTTCCATGGTCCTCTTTACCATCTAAATCACCTGGACCACGGTTATACACATCGTTACATAGGACACACGTCAAAAATAATAGAATGTATATTATGGCTACACTAGGGAAGGAAAATCGCGACATTTTGTTTAACAGTCTGCTTTATTATGAAGCGGAGTAACTCGTCTAGGGTGTAGGTATGTTAAGAGAATATAACGACCTTTAATTATAACTAAGATAAGAGAGTTATTTAAACGAAATTTATTTAACAGAATTTAACTTGAGGGCTATGTGGCCATTTAATTGCTTTAAAGCTAATTCCAAACACTTGACATTTTTCCGAATCAAAACTTAGAAAGTTAAGTTGTTGTACGCTTATAATATCAATGGGATGGGGCTAGGTGAGGTTTCTATACAAAAAAATCCATTGTTTCCCAAAAACTGGAAATGTAATCATATAATAATCAACCTTCAAAAAAGATTTAATGATAATGCTACTTAATTGTGAGCAAAAGTTAAGGCTCATTGAAAATAAGGTGGAAATAAAACCGATACAAAGCATATTTAATTTATTTAAGGTTTTTGACACAGATAATCAGCAATAATAATAGTTGTTTTTAACCCACTAGCCTCCAAGTACTTGATATATAATTTGCGTGTAGTAGCTTTGATTGTAGCTCAAACATCTTTCTTTCATATTTGTTTATTTTATGCATTACTGAATACGAGCGTGCAATAAACGCTCAAGTTAAAATAATGTACGATAGGCGATTAATTGTGGAATAAGTAAAGGCTGTGTTTTTGTGTGTCATAGTGAACATTATGACGTATGTCGGGAGACTGATAAACCAGAAGAGCATAATATAAAGTACGGGTGTGCAATGAGCTCTTTAAAGCACTTCTTAAGACGCATATTGCTGCTTTTAATCAAATATGTGACTGAAAAAATGGATAAAGCATACAATTATAAATGCCTTTTCTTTTTAACTTGTGATTGTCCTCATTGTTATTAATTTATGATTGTTTATTCCATTTTATTTTTAAAATGTATTGTTTACTAACAGTATTCAGTATGGATATTGATAGCACGGGGATTTGTTTCTTTGACTTTAAAAACGTTGTAGGCCATTATCCTTTCTGTATAATAATTTATAATTCCGAACATATTCTTTAGGTTTCCTAATGTGTTGTGATGCGGGGTAGCTTTTTTCAAGATAGTGTAGGACAATTAAGAGTATCAATATTAAAGCTAAGATTAATATCCTAAAAACCAAGAGTCACACATAGCCCTACTGAAGGACATCCAGTTCTTTGTTATTCTTGCAATGCCATGTTTTTTATAGACCATTTTTACCCATCAGGCTGTTATAATTATTTTTTCAGTTGCACACTTGCAAATAATTCCCCTTGTTTATAGCACACAGTCTTAGAGCATGATCTTGAGTTTGGTTTAAATAAGATTTTTTATGTTGCTTAACAACGATACACATCCAAAAGTATAGGTAAGTGACTCGGATAGCTTGGTATGTTCACTAAAAATTTGTAAAGCAAAATAAAAGCACTTTATAATATTTTTTCCCAAGTTATTAGTGTGTGGCAATTGAAAACTACTTTTAGAGATAAGTATGTTGATGTAGATTTACACTAAAAGTTCAAAAATAACAGATACATGGTATTATTCATTCTTTCGAGCTTAAATAATCTAAAACAGCACCTATAAAACATTCTCTTGGTTTGATATCTAAAAATTAAAAAAAAAAACAAATCTTTCCTTTGCCAAAAGCTCGCAAATAAAAGGTATGAAATGTGATTGTGCTAACTAGCCTAACGCCTATGTTTTGGTATAGATGGGCTTTGCACCACACAAGTGTATCCACTACACGCCTAAATTTAAAAAAGTATTAGTTCCTTGCTCACGCAAAAATGTTGTGTGTAACCAAAAGTATTGTTACAGTATTTTTCGGGAATATCAATCAGTTGCGCCTATTCCTGTATCCAAAGAGTTTGCATATACATATGCTATCATTATTACCATTTTTTTCTTTTCAAGCTTTTGATTCTCTTGGTTTAATTCCAGCACAAATGATAATTTCCACTCAATGAACAGATTACAAACCCTGAGTATTGGGCTGACCTATGGCGTACAACCAAAATACAGTGTTATGCGACGAATAAAAAGTTAGCCAATACCGAGTTGGTGTTATTTGAGTTTAACAAATAAATCACATATTCTAATTGATCGGACATTTAATAATAAAGCATAAATGATGCTTTATAATATTAAACATTTCAAAGTTGTTAGGGGATACCAAAACGAAATTAAACAAAAATGTCGGCACGCAGTAACATACCAGGTAAGAAAAGAATTGTCTTATATCAATTTTCTATCTAAACAGTACATATTGCTAAAGTTTATAATAATACCAACAACAAGAATAATAATAATATTTAGTTTCTGAAGATCTAAAAAGGAAATTTGCGGAGGCTGTTAGTGAAAATTGCACAAGAGCATTCAAAATTTCGATATTACAAGGTACCTTGAAAATTCAATATTAGATTGAATACTGACTTTTAATATATTTTATACATTGGCTATAAACTTTGAAAATACCGAAATATAGAGGCTCTACATGTAGCCGGCGAAATCAAGATAAATGACACGCTAAGAGAGGGTAAGCATATTCTTTTTGGTAGGAGTTTGCGGATACTCTTTTTTTTTTTTGACTATTTCGAAAATAAATAGTAAATGATATTATTTGAGTAGTGTTTTATTTTCTACATTATAAAAATATACTAGATTTAGCCCACGTGGCATCGCTACTTGAGGAAAAGGTTCCGTGTTATTTGCTAATCTCAACTTGGGAGAGTGCGGAAAAGGATGAACCGAGTTTTTTTCAAGAAACAAGAACAAGTGGATGGGTTTTGGTAACATACATACCCGATGACGCGCCGGTTAAAGAAAAAATGTTATATTCATCGACAAAATATTCGATATTAAAAGGATTGGGGGAAAGTATGATTACAACTCAAGTGGATATTAG
Organism: Zancudomyces culisetae; assembly: GCA_001969505.1. NCBI lineage: Eukaryota > Fungi > Kickxellomycota > Harpellomycetes > Harpellales > Legeriomycetaceae > Zancudomyces > Zancudomyces culisetae. The sequence continues at coordinate 12,694 of LSSK01001436.1, forward strand.
TGAAAGGAGCGAATTGGAATACAAAGAATACCTAAGGTACATAAATGAGAAAAAGGCACCAGCGACCCTTACCGCCCAAGAAAAGGCAGAACAAAAAATGCGAATGGATCAGGTATTTTACACAGACTATTTTGATATGTTTCCAGTAGCTAACTTTAAAGTTTATCAAACATGTACTTCAATGATATAATCAAGATATTACAAAAAAAGACCCCAGGCCTAAATGTATTTTCTTTTGATTATTAGGCAGTTTCAGAAGAAATGATGAGAGGAACAGAGCGAAAAAATATCGTTCCAGGGCTGGCACTAGAGTTGACAGAGGATGCAAAAGAGGAACTGCATAATCTTCATATAGGAAAACAAGCACTGGTCATACTAAAAGTGAATCGCGAAAAGGGTAAGGGAGAGGTCATAGACATGGATAAGGGGTATGATTTTGCATCACTATCAAAGTTAGTAAGCCTCGAATCGCTTTTTCCAAACTCAGAGCCTAGATTTGGGTTTTTCTTGTGCAAAAAGGATCAAAGTGAGCTCCGAACACCAAACACGGCGCATTTAATGGAGATGGACCACTTGGAAAGTATTTTTGATGAGCCTGTATTCATATATTCATGTCCGCCGGATTGTACAATACAAGACAAAATGCTGTATGCCTCAAGCAAAGCGGCACTCCTCGAAAAGGTTCATTGTGAATTTGGGCTTGTTGAAAAAAAGAGAATTGAAGTGTCTGATCCTGCAGAGCTGACAATAGAGTTTATCAAAGGAGAGCTTAGCCGCTTGAAAATGACGTCTACAGTAAATTCCAATGCCTCGTCAAGCTACTTTGCGGGTTCCAATAGTTTAGGTGATCAGCAAATGTTTATATCCGGAACAGAATCACAATTACAAAGACCAAGTTTAGGAAAAAATCTCAGAAAATTTAACAAGCCACTTGCACCATCGCGAAAAAAAAGCATGAGCTAGTGTGTCTTACGCTTTGTGCTTGTAGTTCACAGAGCTGTACGAGTCATGAAAAACACAGCCATTTACTTAATCCTTAGTATTTTTGAACACAGATTTTTAGTTTTCCTGATTTACTCTTGCCTCTCTTACACGTTTTCTACTTTTTTTTTTAATCAAGACATAAATGCAACCAAATTAAACACAATCAAAGAGAGTTAAGCCAAGATGTAAGATGGCTTTCCACACTCTTATCGGGAACTTGGCATATTTCCGCCTTTTTTTTGATACCAAATGCCGATTTTTTTTTAGTTGGGGGCAACTCAAGAGCGGGGGTACTGGAAATTTCGAAGTCTAGTGCGGTATTGTAAAACAAAACAAACAGATTGGACAAGTTCTTGTGGTATGTGCTTGTTGGGGTGCTTGCAATTTGCTCAGCGTCGTTAAATTTGTATCTTAGCGTCCGAGCAAACTTGACGAGTTCTCCAAAAGAATCCAAAACCGCCTATTTAAATATAGTTTGAGTTTATAGCAAGAAAAATGAAGTGAGAGCGGGGGGGGGGGGAGAATCATGTTTTTATGAGCATTTAAGCACAATTGACATGAATATAGAGATACACCAGCCTAAAAACATATGAGGATAATCATAAAATAAAGTCATGGGGGTTCATATCCTTACCAATGGAACTGTATTTAGATTAATATTGATGGTGGAATGACTCCATCGATTGTCAACCAACTTACAAAGTGTTTGTATGAAACTTTCGCTATTTGATAACATCAAAGGGGTGAAAAAATAGACAAGAGTACAGTAGAGGGTGCAATAGAGTGAGAAGAAGACAGTAGGAAAACTTACTGTTTAAGCAGAGTACTGTCAACTGCAGCTTTATGGGTTACTTTCTCAGAGTCAGTAGTATTAATATACCCAGTATCACCACGTCCGTTATAGTTTGCAGACTTAGAATTCAGTGGCGATAAAACAGTATGATCAGGTAAAAAGTGACTCGAAAGCAAATATTGGTTAATCCCGGCTTTCTGCCGAGAATCTGAATTCTCAGAGTTGTAAAGCAAATCAAAGTTGTGATATTTGTTACCTAAGATCAAAGAAAAAAAAATAAGTATAGTGATAAATCAATGTGGAAATATATTCCACCGAGTTCAAGTCAATGCCTGGCGAGCAGCTTACTTGGCCAGTATGTTGGAATCATCGGCTGTAGTGAAAGAATACTTACATATCAAGAAGGACTGGGAAAATAAGTTTGCAATACGTGTAGTATATTGTTGATATTTGTTATTGCTAGACGACATCCAGGATAGTAGCTCTTTGAGATTATTCTATTGGGAGTAATAACAAAAAAGAGTGGTGATATGCCAGTTAGTCTGTTTTATGGTTTTGTAGATCACAATCTAATAGTCAAAATGATATAGGTATAGTGAGAGGCTTAACTGTATACAGCTTGCTCTCAACATACACACTGGTTGATTTGTTAACCCAGTATTCCAGTTTATTACACCAATCCTGTATACTCCTGTATTCCCGCTCAATATAATTTTGGTAGAAGCATAATATTGCACTTTTCATTTCAAAAGCGTCATTATGAAGTTCATTTCCAATAAGTTCTTGGTAGGCTTTCAATTGGAAAGACTGAGTCTGCAACATATTTCTGGCTAGAATTTCTAAAACATTAGTACATGATGGAGTAACGGGAGCAGGTAACCGAACCAATGACGTTATATACTGCTTCTCTAGTATATCTATTTCCCTTTTTATTAGTTCTGGCTGTTTAATGATCATATTACACAGCTCTTTTGTATCGCAGCTTTTGGTAATGCTTTCAGCCGATTTTAGCAAAATATCTAAATATTCCTCTTTTTCCTGCTCTTCATTTATTAAAATCTCGAGTTTTTCAATCGAATGTTTCAGGTCAATAAATTCTTTTAAACAGAAACCTAAATATCCTATATACATTATTTGTATTATTTATAGTATTTCTGGCATAGTCCTGTTAAATTGATTATAAGTGTGGTTATTAAAAGATTAATATACATGTGTATTGGTCCACCAAAAAGAAAGTTAGCATACATACACACGTGTAAAAAAAAAGAGAAAAATGACTATATACCTTGCATACCAGAAAACCTTGAGACGTTAGGCAGCTTCTTAACAGCGTTGGAAGGAAACATATCCAGATCCTTACATTCTTGATTAAATGTATTAGTTATAGATTTTGCAGTCACATCGATATATTGAAAAACTGATTTATAGTCACTTTTACTAATCTCCCGGTCTTTAAAGCTATTAAAGTCAATATCTTCTTGAAGACTGTCCGAAAGATACTGTAACTCAAGTACTGTCTCTTTAAGATGATCATCAAATTCGCTAGCCATTTTATAGCCGCTTTGGATATTTATTTCTTCATTTTCTTCCGTTTCTAATTGCCTCAAAGTATTCTCCATTTTTTGCAAACTTGTGTTCATTTCCATTTGTTTGATCGTTAACAGGTTTAGTGTGTTTGTTTCAGTTTCTATTTCGTCTTTAAGCTCCTTGATTTCGTCAAGAATGTTCAAATAGGACGAATCATACCAATCCTCTCTGGGCAATATCACTTTGCTGAGATCGTCCATGTGTACAGTGGAGGTGCTGTATTTTGATAAAAGTTCTGGTTGTTCTAGGTTGCTAAAGGTAGTTACTTCATTATTGTGTTTAGCTAAAACATCCATATCCATATCAATGTGATTTTCTTTCTTTTCCTTTGGATAGTTTATCTCGTCCAAGTAGTCGGCCCTATTAGTTATCAGTGTTTCATTTAACAGATATCTGTATTCATGATACTAAGTTATAGGGTAGGTATTCAATTCACCCCATTTTAATGTATACTAAATGTTTGAAATATTAAGAGTTACAGCTCAAGTTCAGCTTCGGATATACCATTTTTATGAATAGTTAGATTCTCCACAATCCACGCCAAAAACCCTTTTTTATCAAATTCGGGTACAAACCCCCATACTAGACCACTGGGTTCTATATTTTTGATGCATATTGTGGTATCTTTTCCTTTAGGCTTGGAGCCAAAGGCTGTACTTGATTTGCCGTAAATCTCTGTATTATATGGGGCTGTGAGTTTCCCCTTTTTCGAGACATTGTCTATATCGACCATGTTGGCTTTATCCCCTCCAAGATATGAACTGGTGCCCCTTATGATACCAGCCGGACGCTTTGCTCCTGTAGATTCTGATATCTTATCAACTCTGATGCTGGAACGGTAATTTAGCTTTGTAGCTCTTATTGTCCTTTTCTTTTTTTCTTCATTTAAATAGTGGACGTTTCCAGTATCTTTTTCGTGAAGATATTCATGATTATGCAGTTCTTTGCTTTTGTTTTTTTCTACTATTCGCATCCATCAGGTTATTAAGAGTTTTGAAAATTAAAATAAAACATGAAATATGAAAAGATATGATTCAGGGCCGCAGCATGGATTTATACTTACATTTTTGTATGGATATATCGTATTCGCCAATAAATGCAATTTCGTTTACGAGTTTTGATAGCTTTTGAGCAAGCCTTTGTGATTTATCCTCAAGTCCATCATTGTTTATGTCACGTCCCTCTTTAAAATATCTTTTGCCTCTGGTCTGCATTATGTTCTTTCGATTGTGATACCGCTGAAATTTAAATATCAGACTTGAAGTCTTTAGAATTGTAGAAAATTCAGTTATAATTAACCTTTCTCTTTTTTATCTTTCTTTTTTTGGTAAGCAGGAACTAATATCTTAAAAAGTTGGCTGCTAATAAAATACTTGATCATTCAATTGCACAAGTATGTGCATAAGTGTGATCATTGGGTGGTATTGTTTACTAAAAATAAAAAAACTAGAACAAGAAAGCCATTTAGGCAACTGTATTTCACAAAAACAACTCAATGAAATACCATGGGCGTAGAGAGAGACCGAAAGAGAGAGAGAGAGAGAGAGAGAGAGAGAAAAGGAGAAGAGGTTGCTTATACCCCCCAAGCTTTATGATAACTGTAGAATAAATTAATCCACAATAGAACAAATGCTTATTTTTATTTTAAATATCAAAACACACACAATATCTGTTTGCTTGTAAAGCATAGTATAGTTGAGAATACAGTGGTGATATCTTTATTTCGAGTTACATCTATATCATATCCATATCATTCTACTACTTAATAGAATGGCAGACTTTTTTTGTTGGGCATTTTGTTTATCATGAGACAAAAAAAGAAAGTGGAGTGTGACCATCCCGAACTATTCTGACTCCACATCGTTTGCAGAATTTAAATTGTCAACAACAAAGACTCGGCGGATATTGTTTTTAAATGCACCTTGACTTGCATGAGCAAACAAATTGTCATCTGTCCAATTACACGAAACTTTGATGTTTTACCTTGTGGATTTAACCATCAGCACCAAGTTGTTGAGGACAAGTAGTCTGAGAGAGAGCGAGAAGGTTTCCGGAAAATATGCATTAATTAGCACCCAGTAAAAATGTGGAATTTCATCCTTCGACTTTTTTTCTTACTTTTTTTATCAAGAAAAATTGTTTTATTTTACTTGAAAAGGACCTTAAACATAAATTGATGTGAATATCAAATGGTCTTTATTAATTGGATGAGTCTGGCACATTAAAATATAGGTTCGTTTTACTCCAAATTGGCACTGATGTTTGGCTAAACAAGCCCAGATATTTGCCTAGAAATAGACCCCACTCCACTTTGCTCCCAAAGTTTTGAAAATACAAGAGGGTGGGTTAGCAATTCACGGAAATGCAAGCAGGGTATGGGGGGGGAGATGACGCAGTTTAGCAGCTAGAAATGAAGCTGGTCAAATCAGATTTAGGGCATACAAAAAAAAACTGGTCAATAAGAGCTTGAAGAATTCAACTCAGACTCAAGAATGTAACCCAATTATAAAGCGTTAAAGCCAAACAATATACTTAATGTTTAAATGCGTTTGGATCACATAAATATACAAGTTTTTACTTTAAATAAATAATCCAGATTAATAGTCGTAGAATTTGTTTGAATATATTGTTTTAGAACTAGAATAAAGATAAACAGTTAAGAAATAATTCAGAAAACATATCGAAGGACAAAAGAGACAAACCTTATTTATATAAATTACATTTTCCTTAGTTTCCGATAAAAAAATGTTAGAAGGAGTAGTAGCGACTATTTTGAATCGGATTTTGGGAGATTATATTGATAATCTTGAGACAAATCAATTAAACATTGGTATTTGGCAAGGAAATGTCAAATTGAAGAATTTGAAGTTGAGGAAGGATGCTCTGGATAGATTACATTTACCAATAGATGTAGTAAAGGGAAGCATTGGGAATCTGGTTCTATCAATACCATGGTCAAATTTAAAAGGGGCACCAGTAAAGGTGTTATTGGAGGATGTTTTTGTTTTAGCAATACCGAGATTTAAAATAGCAATTACAAAGGAAGAGATTCGAGAGGAAGAGGAAAGAATGTTTGCGGAAAAGATGAAAAGATTGGCTGATTATGAGTTGTTATTGAGTGAAGAGGTAAAGAAAAAGAGTAGTGAGGATAATAGCTATGCTGGGCAATTGGCAACAAAAATAATAGACAACCTAGAGGTGAAAATCAACAACATACATATCCGGTACGAAGATGAAGAGACATACGCAAAAAGAGCATTTTCAGTTGGACTGGTATTACCAAGATTGTCAGTGATATCTACAAATGACAAGTGGATACCAGAGTTTGTTACTGCCACAGCAAATTCAGCGTACAAAAAGATGGCGCTGGAAAGGTTCTATGCGTACTGGGATAGTGAATGTGGCTTATTGAAAAACGCAACCGATGAAGAGTTTTCTGTTGAAATTAAAAGGCAAATGGATGTCAGCAACCATAATTGCATAGTGAAGCCTATTGTGGGAACAGCAAGGCTTAAAATGAACAAAAAAATAGTTGATAATAGCGGAAAAATCAATGTAAAACTAGCATTTGAACAGTTTGGGTTGCAGATGGACGATCAGCAATATGAGGACTTTTTAAAGTTGGTAAGCAAGCTGGAGATCTTTAATAGGCAAAAGAAATACTGGAAATATAAACCGGCGCCAGGAGTAACAGTGCACGATAACCCAAGAGCCTGGCTCCAGTTTGCAATTAACACCGTTTTGGATGAGGTTAGAGAGAACAAAAGGAAGTGGGGATGGAGCAGTATTTATGATAGAATAGGGATACTTAGAGAGTATGTAAGACTATTTACTAAACTGAGGACAGGGGAGCGGATGAGTGTAAAGGAAAGTCAAAAACTAGATAGTATGGAAAGAGAGCTTTCATTTGAAGATCTTAAGCTGTTCCGACAACTATCAATGCCAAAGATACAGAAGATTAATCAAGAAAAGCAGGTAGTAGCAAAAACCCAAGAGGTGGATGCGAATAGTGAGGCAAAAGGATGGCTGGGAGGGTGGGTAAACTGGGCAATGGGGGCGGGGGAGGGCGTACCTAACAAAAAGGACGTATCCCCACGCATATTTCCAGAGAAAAACAAGAAAGAGCAGGAAGGGAGAAGGGAAAGTATCAGTTCAAAGGAGGTGGAGGAACTGATGCATGCATTGGAGCTCGATAAAGTAGTTACCGAAAAGGAGGTGTTACCGGAAGACATGATATTGTATACGATTGATGCTGAGCTTAACAATGGACAGGTAGAGATAAGTACTGTGGATAAAGGGAGAAAATATAGGATATTATCTAAGCATAGTATTTTCAATGCAGTTGGAGAGAATATAAAAGTGGAGGTGAGGAAGCGGCCCAGTAACATGGCGGTAGATTTGAAGGTTAGTGGGTTCAGAGTAGAAGATGGTACTGTTCCAGGAAACCGGTTTCCAACAATGATAGAAATGCGCGAAAAAGTGGCAAAGACAACAACCAAGCCATTGCTTCATGTATTATTTGAGGATAAACCTTTGGACGGACATGCAGATACGGTGGTGAAAGTGAAGTCTCAGGCATTGAATATTGTATTAAATCCTGAGATGCTCAAACAAATAGAGATGTTTTTCAAACCTAAAGAGACGGTGGTGGAATCTCTTCAGGGATTGGTGAAGGCGGCGTCGAATTCGGTAGCTGGGTTGCAAAGCCAAACCAGGGCAAGTATAATCCAGGCGCTAGAGGAACGGAAGAAAATGGATTTACAATTGGATATCCAGGCGCCTATATTTATTGTTCCGATGGATGTGTGCAACCCAGGAGGGGGGGTTACGATGCTTGATTTGGGACACTTGACGCTTAAGAGTGAGCAGGTAAATGAGGAAGACAAGGTAAGGATCATGAAAATGAATGTATTGGAAATTGGCAGTGCGGAGAAGCGAAAGGGGATTGAGAAATATATATACGATTGGCTTAATATACGGCTTGAGAGGACTCAGTTGTTGGTGGGTCGATCACTTTCTGACTGTACTAATGCAATGAAAGAGGAACAGATAAACGAGCGAATCCAAGTACTAGATAGAATTGCGTTAAATTTCAAGCTTGGGATGTGCCTGCTTTCAGAGCGACCGTTAGACATGCCACAGGTGATGATAGATGGAGATGTTCCATCATTACAGGTGTATTTTTCAGATTACAAATACCGACAAATTATGGCGACGGTAGATATAATTGTTATGGCATTTGGGGGAGCCCAACAACAGCTGGAATCAGAGCAAGAGCATAATAAGGCAAAAGCCCACGTTCAGGCTCAGGCTCAGGCTCAGGCTCAGGCTCAGGCAGAAGCAGAGGCAAAAGTTATAAATATAAATTTTGATGCTTCTAGCGATAATAAGAGATCAGGAGTATTTAAGCCAGAGCAACTTGGGAGGAATTTAATAAATATAAAAAACAACCCACCAGGTACTACAGCTTCATCGACAGGTATATTGCTAGGAAGAACAGGAATCAGTGTTCCGACTACTTCAGCCACTATTTTTAATACCAAGCCAAACATTGATGTTGAAAACCCTGAGGACATAACCGGCAATAGTAGGAAGTCCACAGGGGATACAATTCGACGCACCAGTGGAATAAGAGAGATAGATGATGATCATATTGATGTTGATGATGGTCATAGCGGGAGCTACAGTGGGCGTAGTGCAAGTTACATTAGACGTAGTGGAAGTTACAGTAGGCGTAGCATGAGAAGCAACAAAGCTAGCCAGAGTTATGGCGAAAGCGATAGCGATGGTAGTGATGTGTTTTTCGATCCTATTGATAAAGAGGAGTCGGTTTCCACTGTTTCTTTGCCAAGATTGGGTTATCAAGCTGGCATTGTGACATCCAAAGAGGAGGATAAAGCTAATGTCAGTGAAAAGGAAGGCGGTGGAGTGGATGTAAAACGAGAAAGTGTTGGCAATAAACAGGAGGAAGAGAGTAAAGAAAAAGAAAAAGAGAAGGGAGAGTCGGTGGTTGATAAAGCTTCTATTACTACCAAACCAGTAGATCCTGAGCAAGAAGGATTCAGGTTTTCGTTGGTTGTGGGTAAACTAAACGTGGTTGTGGATGAGGATGGGGATGAAGATGGGGATGAGGGTGAGGGTGCGGGTGAGGTTAAAACTGGAAGACTTGCAAAAGCTGAGGTTACAAGACTTGGAGTTTTGGTGAAAAACAAGGAGTTGGAAATGGATGTACTTGTTACGATCCACGATATTGTTGTTGAAGACCAGATGATGCAACAGGCAATTGATTCGAGCGAAGATGTGAGCCAAGATAGAAAGTATATTATATACACAGATGCTACACAGTCACACGATAATCTCAGCAACGATTTAGTTAAGGTTGAATATTCACGGTTAATGGAAGGAAACCCAAAATATTTGACATTTGAAGATGCTGTTGGGCAAATGGTTAATATTTCAATCTCGTCGATCCATGTAAAGGTTATTCGACAATCAATACTGAAGCTCTACAATTTTATTTTAACAACATTTACCACTCCACCCGCTGCAGATTTCGACGAATCAAATACGGCTAACAAAGGTTTGGGAATGGAAAGTGTGGAAAATGTGGGAAGTAGTGGGGAAAGGAGAGGTTCACGTAGATTTAGTCTTTTGGGGTTAGGAAAGGATGAAGATGAGCCAGCCGAAAAGGAGGAAGGACAAAAACACTTGGATATAAGTACAAAAGCAGAGAGCGGAACTGAAACTGGGACAACAAAAGAAGACAAAAAAGTGACCGAGGAATTAACCAAGGCAATGCTAACAGAGGCTTTGGAAAAAATAAGAGTAAAGCTGTGGTTGAAAGGAATAGATATGGAATTTTGCGAGGATGATGGTGAATCCATTGCAGAGTTGGCAGTTACCGAGGGAACAATGTCGGTTTTAGTAGAAAAGCAAATTGTTTTGGAGGCCAAAGTCGGTGGCCTTACAATAACAGATATGTTGAAGGCACGGAAGGGATTGGAGACAAAGGATGAGGATGATGCTGTTGATCGTATTGATCCTGCACTAGAAAATAGATACAGAACAATAATGTATATCAAAGGAGATGACCTTTTGAACTTGCGGTATGAAACCTTTGAAAACAGCGACAGGGCAGGGTATGACAGTTTGCTAAAGCTGAGCGTGGGGGCACTTCATCTCTGGTTTGCTGAGCGGCCAATTCAACGATTGATTACGTTTGGACAAAAGTTTGCAGATATGCACGTGTTGTTTGAAGCTGCAAGGGCCAATATGGCACAGGGAGCAACACAGATTACAGAAACGGTTGTGCAGGGTGACATGAAAATGAAACTAGAAATAGTAATGATGGCACCGGTGATTACGTTCCCAAAGGCAGGTAGAATGTCATACGAGACCAAAGATATACAAAGGAAGCCGGATACAATAGTTGCGCGACTCGGAGAGTTGTCTATAAGCAATGATTATATTAGCAATCCATCTAAAAACAGTATTAGTGTGCAGCTGACGCATATGTATATTTTATCGCGATTTTTGTATCTGCATTCAAGTGGTAAAACAAAGAGTGGAGTGCAATCAAGCAAGAATGTAGAGTCAAAAGATGGTACCAGGAAAGGCCTTTTCGAACAAAAGTTGTATATTTTGGAGGATGTAACATTATCAGCAGACATTGATATAGAACATGAGAAAATAGATGAACTGATTGTAAAGACAAAGACAGACATCGCTGCGGGTCTAAGTCAGCTGAGAATCCAACTAACAAATATACAGCATAAATTTATAATGGAGTTGGTCAACGTTCTTTCCAGAGCATTTGCAGGTAATGATATTAACAACGACCAAGAGATTTTACAACTGCAACAACAACAACAACAGCAACAACAAAATCAGGAAGTAGGTGTAGGATTGGGATTGGGATTGGGATTGGGATTTTCTGGTAATGGACAAAAGAAATACAGTCTGAATAGCGGTTTGGAACATGAAAGAGCGTCACCATTGTCGGGGCTGTTTTCAGATCCTTTATCTTACCTTCAAAAATCATACAGCATTTCTTCACCCGACCAAATCAAAATCCGAGACTACTCGTTGGAGAACAGCAACATTCAAGAACACTTGAGAGAAAAATATAGACAGGAACATCTAGAAAACGCTAAAGATAATGCCAGTAACAGCGGTCTAAGAATTATCCAAACAATGACAGCTGCATTTAAGCTTTCAAAGATCCAGCTGGAATTATACGAAACGATGCCAGACAAAGAGGCCGATTTGAAGAAAGAGACATTTGCAATGCTTGAACTGAATGATATTGGCGCTAATTATACATCTGGCAGCGAAAGTACGGGCTATGCACAACTGCAAATTAGAGAGATAGTAGGTAGAGATACTAGACCATCAGCCAAGACGCAATTCAAGGAGTTCTTTGCTCCAAAAGTAATCAAGAGTGCCGACGGAGTGTTGCAGTCAATTCCAGAGGGTGAAAGCCAGTTGTTGTTAGAAGTAGATCTTCCCAACCCATCTGCTAGTGGGTCGACCAATGTTGTATATGTACGAGGTAATTTGAAGGGAACCCGAGCAGTATTGGCACTGGAGCATACGTTCAAGATGCTTCGATTCTTCCAACCTGCTCAGTCAGATGAAGAGATAAGTGTAGATGTTTCTCTGGATGGTAGAAATGATTCATTTGATTATCAACAACAACAGTTACAGCTAATACTACAGCAACAGCAACAACAGCAGCAGCAGCAGCAACAGCAACAATTACAGCAGCTGAGGCAAGACACACAACAAGCCAATTTACTGGCATTTGATATTTTAATGGAGGGATTAGAGTTGATAATTCTGGAAAATCCATCAAAAATAACAACACCAGCACTTGTTTTATCAATCAAAGAGGCAGGGGTTTCTCAGCACGACCAAAAAATGATTGCAACAGTAGACGATATCAGCATGCAGCTGTGTAGCATGGGGAATACAAAGAAAAAGAGCAAGACTGTATTGTACCCGGTTTCGATTGCTGCGTCAGTCCATTTTCTACAAGATTTAGAAGAGGATAACAGATCAAATATGAATCCTAATAAGAATGGAAATGGAAATGGAAATGGAAATGGAAATAACCAGAATACAGCAAATTTGGGATTTGATCAAGGTTCAAATGTAGAGGCAACTATAACTACTGGAGCAATTGTATTTAAATTAAGTTTGCTGGATATAAAGCTGATCACAAAAATGGTGAATGATCTTAATGAACATATGGCCAAAAGCTTTAGCGTTCAAAACAAATTAGCAGAAGCATCAGCAGCAACATCAACAATAGAAACAAAAGAAAAAGAAAAAGAAAAAGCAAAGGCAAAGACAAAGTCAAAGACAGGCTCAGGGGCGCTAGAAGAGTCATCAGCCAAAGTAGCAGAGTCTACATTGACCAAGATTCTGAATGAAAAGGCAACCATTATAGTGGCAGGGATTAAAGTGTTGTTGATAAACCATTTATTACATATTCCAGTCGCTGATTTGAGTGTAGACAGGTTTTCGATTGCAGCCAGCAACTGGTCATCGAGTCAAATGGAAGTAGTCAGTGATGGTGATTTGCGACTCCAAGCGTTGATTTATAACCTGCGTAACTCTAATTGGGAGCCGTTGATTGAGCCATGGGCCTTTTCCATTGGATTGAAAACCGAATCGGTAGAGTTTTTGCCTACAAAAGAAAAGTCTAGTATGAGCCCTTCACCTAGTAACAACAAGGCAAGAAATAGTAATTCAAGTGGTGATGCTTCACAATCTGATAATCAGTTAGATAAAGTGATTACTACGTTTAACATTTCATCTAAACATCGGCTTGAAATCAATGCGGCTCACAATATGATCAGCAGTATACTTAATATTATTGACGGAGAGTATTCCAACATTGATCAGCTCGATATATTTGATGGATTATTAGAAGAAGACAGTGAAAATCAACAGGAAAATGGAAGTGGATGGACTGAAACAACAACAACAACAACAACAACAACAACTAGGAGAGGCACCAATAACACAGATACACCAACAAGTCCAGAGCCAAAACTATCACTTCCTTTGACAGAAACATTTATGGTGGGTGAAGAAGAGGTGCTGGGAAGCAGCAGTACTAACAGCGAGCTGATTTCGTATATTTTGGAGAACAAGACAGGTATTGACTGTATGGTGTGGAGCGATATATCCAGAGGAAACTCAGACCCCAAACAACTGACAGCTCAGGGAGCTCTTCCACCAGAAGTGACGCCTGTGTTTATTAAGGCGGGGCATTCAATAAACTGGCGATTCGAGGGATGGAAATACAACGGCCAAGACGAGCAGAGTTATGCAATAAATCAGCGTGGAGGACAAAATATTGCACTGAATATTGGAGAGATTATTGAGAACAATCATGTGAGTTCATTGGGAATTCAATTTACCAATGGCTTTTGGGAATGTACCAGGCAGGTGGTTGTGGATCGAGAAGGAGTCCGGACGTATACACTGAATCCGGATGTTGATGGTGTTGTTCACCGCTTTACGGTTGAAGTGGTTGTTGATCTCAAGTTGTTGGTTAAGCGAGTGATCTTGCGCGGGGCGTTGACTGTGGAAAACGCAACAGTTTTGCCGGTAGAGTTGGTAATGTGTGACTACAGTGGCGCTGAGAGATCTGAAATTATTAGTTTGGAGCCAAAGGAAACAACCTCGCTGCCGATTCTGTTGTGTAAACAATATGCGTTTAAGGTGCGTCCAGAACGGTCGTTTGGGTATGGCTGGAGTTCCAAGTATATATTCTGGAAGGATTATTTGTCAGGATCACCACAACGCATAGTGACATGCGAGCCGCGGAATACTGAGTCGGTCAAACACTTTCCGCTATTTAATGTGTTTGTTTCACCAAAATTTGATGCCTCAAGTAGCCGACAGATATACCAATATCCACTGATGGGGTTGGTTTTGTCGGCACCAATGGAAATTGAAAACCTGTTACCATTTGATATTCAATTCCGTGTGTTTGACAAGACCCGAAGCCAAGATTTTAGCAATGTGCTGGCGAGTGGAGAGATGTCGCTGGTGCATTCAGTGCAGCCCAAAAACTTGGTGCTGATGTCGATTCGCGTGCCTGAGGCTGGATTAGATCGGTGTGATGGAGCTGTCATTGACACATTTGATAGTGAAGAGTACCCTATTGACAACGACCTCAAGTTGTACAATTCCAACAATGGCGCTCGGCTGATTTTGAAGCTGGCTCGGACGTATATTGACGAAACAGATCGTAACTGTGCGCGTATTTCGATATATTCGCCATATATTCTGATCAACCGAACAAATTTAGGGCTGAAGTTCCGTAGCAAGAGTTTGTTGAAGGGAGTTAGCGATTTTGCGTGTCAACAGAGTACGCTGGAACAAACTCAAGTCTTTGGACACAACGAACTCAAACGTGACCGCATATTGGGTGCAGGCGTTAAACATGTTATTGAGAAGGCGGCTCAGACTATTGTGGTTGAATCTGATGATCTGGACGACGACTATTTTGAGGAAAATGCTGCACCCGAATTCGAAGCCTCAGTATTGGACGATGTGTTGCAATCTTCCACGTTCAAAAAACGAGTTAAGCCAATTATGTTTAACTATGATGGGTTTGATATCCGTAACCGAATTATGTTGCAGGCAGAAAACTCGGAATGGAGCGATCCTATTTCTATAGACACAGTTGGTTATACAGCCGAAATTGTGATTCCGTCATCAACAAAGCCCGCTTTTCTTGCACCGTTAGCAGAGAGTAATATAATAAGTAGGACATCTATCAATGCACCATTGGGAAGTAATTTCCATCAAAGTTCTGGGAATACACGAGCGAGCAAAAAAAAACCATACAAAGTCCATTTGGGTATTAAAGTATTCCCAGGTGTTGGTAAGTTGGGAAAAACCAAATTTATAGAATTTACACCTCGGTTTATTATCAAAAACCAGTCTGGCATTCCAATTTTGTACAAAGAATCAGGTGAAACAGAGTATTACAATCTCAAACATTTGCAGAGAAAGGCACTACAGTATCTAAGCTTTGATCGGGGAAATTATGGAGGTGGTGGTGATGATGTAGAAGGACGAAGGAGTAGTGGGAGAAAAGGGTATGATCGAGGAACTTTGACCTTGGCTATTGATGTAGATTCGGTTGTGGAGATGCTGAATTCGGTGGGGAAATCGGTAGAGAAATATGCAACCCAAGTCAAAAAGGACAAAGCTGCTAACAAAAAAGACAATGAAAAAGAAGAAGAAGGAGAAGGAGATATTGAGGCAAAGACTAGATTTAGAGTGAGGAATGGTGAGTTGGATACAGGCAAGATTTGGTCTGCACCATTTAACATTTCTGAAGTAGGAAAGATATATGTTCGATTGCCTAAACCTCAATGTTTGGCTAGCTACGAGGCAAGTTTGCTTGGAAATAACACGGATAGAGCTGATGAAAATGCCAACAACAACAACAGCAACAGCAACAATAATAATGGTAATGGTAATGGTAATTCCAGTAGTGGAAAAGAGGACTTGCTACGTTCTATTCCTATTGAATTGACAACTGTATTACTGAGTGTCAATATTGTAATGGAGGATGCGTGTTTGTTTATGATTATCAATCGCGAAGTTGGCGAATGGCCATTCCGCGTCGACAATTGTACAGGGTTGGACATTGAGTTTTGGCAATTCCTGTCACCATCATCGCCACTGCCACTCGCACCACCCTCCTCATACCCAAGTTCACCCCCTCGCCTTACTAGCATTGCGTCTGCATCATCTGCAGCAGGAGGTGGTGGGACTGCAGCGCGACCAAATAATCGTGGACCTGTACAGCGGGCAAGTATCAATGTTCAGAACAATGTGGTGATTCCGGGCGCAATGCAACGATACACTGTGCTGGACAACCATAGCATGCCATACGCGTGGGACTATCCAGCGATAAAACCTCAATCGCTAATGATTATGGTTAATGGTTATATGCGTAAAGTGTCGCTAATCGAAATTGGAAACCGATCACCACTGTATATTACAATCTCTGATAATAAAAGTTCTAGCGCTAGTATCAACACTCCTACTCCTACGCTTTCAAAAAGCAGTGGTAAAGGTGGAAGTGTAAATTTACGTAGTAGAGCAACCTTTTCTGGTCGTCGTAAGCCTACAACTGTCAGCAATAATAGCAGTAATAGTGGACAGAGCTATCGGATAGCTGTCTACATTCAAGTTGTAGCTCAGGGAGCTCAACAAGTATTGAGACTGTATACCAAAGAACGGTCTCTACTACTTGCGCAGCGACTTAGTGCTTCACAACAAGCTAGACAGGAACGCATATCCAAAAGTGCAACGTTAACTGCTGTGGGTCTGAACCGTGCAATTAGGAGTAATGAAAGCGGTAGTGAAGGTGTGTTTGAGCCTGTTGACACAGTGGCCATGTCAATCTCCACTCCGCCAACCATTGCCGATCGGGCTATGGAAGAAAGCTCTATGTTTGGCGGTTCTGGGAAATCACGAGACAATGAAGGAAACAATACTGATGACGCCAATGGTAATTCAGCCTCCAGACAAACAGATGATGATGAAAGTAATCTGGCGACGTTTATATTTAAGCTGCAGCTGGAAGGCGGAATAGGTGTGTCTCTGATTAGCCGAAATGTGCGTGAGATATGTTATCTGACACTGACGGGCATAGATTTCAAGTTTCAAGATAGTCTCAAGTCGAGTGCAATGTATTTGCTAGTTAATTGGATGCAACTGGACAATCAGCTATATGGCACACCTTTCCCAATTGTTTTGTATCCTACAAACTGCAGCAAACGCAATGGCGGCATATCGCAAGGCAGCGGTGGGATTCTGGGTAATGATGGCGAGAGTTCTCGCGATCCTTCTTCGTTGCCAGTGTTTCAAGGATCTATAGTTTATTCCAAAGAGGATTATTCAACCAGATATATTACCAGCTTTGGTGGTAATTCAGCAAGTTCAGCTACATCACATCCATACTCATCTTCAACAACCACGACAACAGCTTTATCCTCTTCCTCATCTTCACAGACTTTGTCAAAAGCACAAACAAGTAGTTCGGGGGCTAATAAACTGTTCCAGCACATTAAATATGCTTCTGTGCTATTGCAGGAATTAAGTATTGAGTTTGATGAGGATTTCCTAATGGCTATTCTTGATTTCACAAACTTTGAGCTTTTTTCACATTCATCTGAACCCTCTTCTTCTCATGGAAAGAATGGAGGAAATGCAGCAAATGTTATATCCACAAATACGACTACAGCTGCATCTATATCTACATCAACATCTAAAACTGCCGCCAATGCTCCATCAAGTAGCTCAAATGCAAACAGTAGAACTCCGAGAATTGGCATAAATTCAACTTCAGCCAATGGTATGGCGGACGCTTTGTTACTAGAACAAGCCAACCAAGTGGTACAAATAAACAACATCTTTGATTCTCGTGCGTATGGATTCATGGAAGTATACATGACCAAAGCTAGTACCATCAGTGATTCGCGCGATGTGTACACATACATGTCCTCCAAATTATATTCAGATGTATCAGGTTCGCTGAAAGATTCTACAAAGAACTTTGATGATTCGGTGAGTCTGTACTTTGAGCTTTTGCTGCTACAACCCGTCAAAGTGAATGTATCGTTTTTGCGTGCTCAACAACTGGCTGGGAATGATGAAGGAGGCAAAAACGGTTCTGGAAGTAGTGGGGGTGGTGGAGGCGATGGTGCATTTAACAACCCAGCACTTGGTAGTAATAAGCAGACTTCCGGTACATATAGCAGTTCTTCAGCAGGCCATAGTGTGATTGAGTATGCTGTTAATGTAATGAGTATGGCTGTTGGAAATGTCAATGATGTTCCTATCTACCTAAACGCGTTGGTGTTGGAAAACGTGCGAGCTTCGTATGCCGATTTGTACGACCGACTGCACTTGTTCTATTCACAGGAAGTCGTCAGCCAGCTGCTACGAGTTGTTGGATCAGTCGATCTGTTGGGAAATCCTGTTGGTCTGTTTAGCAGTATCAGCAGCGGAGTCACCGACTTTTTCTATGAACCATATCTGGGTCTCACAATGAGTGACCGTCCACAAGATTTGGGATATCGTATTGCTCGTGGTACAGCGTCGTTCTTCAAAAAGACTGTTTATGGCTTGTCGGACAGTATGGCCAAGTTTACCGATTCGGTCGGTAAGGGTTTGTCTGCCGCAACACTTGACCCCGAGTACCAAAAAAATCGTCGTCTAG
>LSSK01000250.1:0-11457 GCA_001969505.1 Zancudomyces culisetae
CTTCCCTCTTCCCTCTTCCCTCTTCCCTCTTCCCTCTTCCCTCTTCCCTCTTCCCTCTTCCCTCTTCCCTCTTCCCTCTTCCCTCTTCCCTCTTCCCTCTTCCCTCTTCCCTCTTCCCTCTTCCCTCTTCAAGCATTTCTTTTTTACCTACTATCTTTTTTCAGACTTGCATTTCATTCCACACTTGATTCCAAAAAGTGATAATGATAATGATATATCATTATTATACAGAAATGTTAACTACACTCTTGGCTATATATTTAAATGTTTTATACAATATTAAATTTTTAAGGTTCACTTCACTATTCACAGAAAAGGTTAATAAAATGCCTTTTAATAGACTTGCCATATTAATCTGCTTGTACCATAGTCTATACACCATCACACATTCAGTCGCTTTATTATAACCTCACTATTTAAAACCGTATACTATATAAATATATTTGTAGAGTAGTAATTAAAATTCAAAACAAACTACATGTTAATCTTTTTTTTTTGTAGGTTACCCGCGTTATCTTGTCTCTTATTTTTTTAAAAATAAGCGTGGCGATTAATGATACTCTCAACTATATAAGTGTTTTTTTATAAAGCTATTCTGGTAATATCTCTTGCTAAGAAAGACCAGTAGAGACTCTCTATAGCATAGGTATCATCTCATTAACACCTTGTACCTACTTTTTTTGGGTTATCTATAAAAACAAACCTTGAACCCTTTTAATATTTTTTCTTTGGTGTTTTGGAAGTGACAATACACTTTCACCTTCATGTTCTACACTAAGAATACTGTGCTTAGCTTTCAATATTAACTGCTAGTATTAATTCAGGTCGAGAACCACAACAAGTATAATAATACATTGGAACTGGCTATGAGAGATGTGGTACTATACCAAGTGTTTTTATTTAGCCTATTTTTTTCTTTTTTCACTTTATCCCAAAGCTCCATTGCCAAAATAAGCACACATAGAAAGCAACCAGTGCACATTTCAACTGTTAGTTTTACTAGAACACATAAACGGATAACCTTTTGCGTTTGTAACCTATCAATAACACTTCTAGTGTCTTTAGCAGGCCAATGAGTGTGTGTGTTTTTAGAGTCATTTGATATATGAACATCATTTTTTTTGTATATTTGAGCTTATTTGCTCTGTCTTTAGCTCTAGCCAGGTTCTAAAGCGTTGTTACGTTAGGTGGATACAATATTAAATTATTTCGTTATTAGCAATTTAACAAAAAGTAATAGCAATAACACAAAAGCACATAATCCAATCCCGTTAACGGTTTTATAAAAAGACTAAGTCTAGCTCAGTATCCTCTTTGTTCACTTTTCTGTGATACACACATCAATTTTTGATCAACGGTAAACGTATTCAGTATCTGCATTTACCCACAGGTTACAACTATGGTGAATTGTAACAACCATTTTATTCTGTTATCTGGGCCCTTCTAGTTCCCTTAAATTTTCTTAAAGTCTAGCTGTTAAGTAATAATGCACTAACCGACTTTATTGGCAATTAGGATTTAGTTTAAATCCAATTAAGCAATGTCTTTTAACTGAAAGTATTGATCTAGAATATATTTCATACTTTTAAAAAAAAAACAAAAAAAAAGTACCAGGTAGGAACTAGCCGGAGGTGGGGTACATTTCGCCTAGTTTCTGGTAAACGACATTTTTAGGCAAATTAAACCCAAGTTAAAACCTTGGCGCCTAAACTTAGAGACATTCATTGGCAAATTTTTTTTTAGTAAGCTTGCCCACAAAGCTCTATCGTTCACTTACAACTACTATTGTAACATCTATTGTACACACTTCTTCAACTCAAGGCAAGAGGCCAATAGTTAGCAATTTTGCATATTTAACAAGGGCGCACATCAAAAAAAAAGCAAATAGTTAACCAACAGCCCAATTCTAGCTCCCTTTTTCTACTCTAGTTTTACAACCAAAATTACACGACTAATAGCGTAAAACAAAACTTCGGCTTATAATCCACATATAACACACTACTCCTATTTGCATCTGCGTTACAAGTACATAGACCTGTAAATTTAATCCATATGAACACTTTAACACTAGTACATATATAAAGCACTTTTTTCAATTAGATTTTCATTTTCATCTGGTCCTTTGCAAAGCCCCTTTAGCAACAATCCACCCCGATATTCGAAAGTACAACACTGCCTACTTTTATATTCATAGTGTATATCCTTCATTTTTCTTCTATAATACAAATACAAAAAAAAAGCAAAAAAAACTAGTACTTAGCACTTTGTAACAGATAATACACGATCCTAGACTCAATATTACAATTGTAGCAACAATACACTTAAAAACAACAGTAATTATCTTTGAGATATAACCTAGGGAACTTGGAATAGCTACCTCCTATTGTTTACCTACATGATATATTAGTAAGTATATATTGTTGAAACCATCATAATTTGCTTCCCTTCCCTCCCTCATAAGCTGATATAGCAAGGCTGTACTAGGCAACACAAAGCAGCACAAAGTCAAATATGTCAGAAATATCGTTAGTCAGTAATAATTTTGACCACAAGGATAATAACGAAAGTGGATTTACACGTGATCCTTCTATCAAACACAAAAGCTCGCAGGTGACGGGGGTTTTGTCGACAAACAAAGGAAACAACATAGCAATATCACCACAGCCCTCGAATAAATACGCTCTTTCAGATATATTCTCTCCAGATGCTCAAGTTCACGGATTGACATTTAACGAACTCTCCGCAAATTCAAATAACCATAATCCTCGGTTAAATCTTGAGCAAGTCTATGATAGCCTGATATTTCAAAACGGCTATTCGGTGAATAATAGCAGTACCAAAGATACCAAACTGTCAGAAAATGTAAATTTATATACTTGTCCGCTTATTATAAGCGACCTAGATATCCTTGGTGTCCAGCAAGTGGATGATTGTAGCAGAAACAGTAGTATAACACAAAATACAAGTACGTTTCAAAGGAATTCTAATACCACAGATGGAATGATGCTCCTCAAGAATGTACATGATAGCACAAATAATGAAAACAAAACTAGTACCAAAATGAACTCACAAGAAGAACACAACGACAAAACCTCTGCGACCATCAACAATGTATCTAAGGATCAATCAAGCATGAATGAAAGCATGTTTGAAATGAACAGCACGAATAACAAGGATGTACATAATAGCAGCGCTGAAGTCGAGTTGCTGGGATGCAAAAGCTCGATGGAAATTTTACAAAATACTGTTGACTATACAGACTTTTTTTCCTTGAAAGAAGATTCAACTAAAAAATATAAATGTACATATTGCACTAAAAGGTTTTCACGCCCTTCATCGCTAAAAACCCACACCTACGTTCATACTGGTGAAAGACCATTTCCCTGTGATTATCCGGGATGTAAAAAAAGATTTTCTGTTCTTAGCAATCTAAGGAGACACAGTAGGGTTCATAACAATCCTAAAAAACTGCTAAAAATTCTTGAAAGAAGTCTGTCTACAGCGTACAAAGATGAAAAAAAGAAAGTGGAAATGCCAAGGACAGTCACAAATTTAGTAAATTCTGACCACAGAGACGATAGAATACTTAGAGATATTAGTAATGCTTATCTTTACGGAAATCGACCAGTTGTATCCCCAGATAATATGCAGACTCTCGCATACACAAATACCATTCCATCCATCACAAGTATTATGGAACCACAACCACAAACACAACTACAAATGCAGCTCCAGCCACTGCTCCAACTCCAACACCAATCCCAAATCCAACCACAGTCTCAGCCTCAACTCCAATTTCAACCACAAGCACAACCACAAGCGCAGCTTCAGCCACTGCTTCAACCACACCTTCAACCCAAAATCATGTATAATGACTTGGGGCTAATTTTTTCTGAGGATCAGGGTATGAACAGTAACCAATCGCTTCCTTATGAAAACCAGAATGTGGCATATACCAGACTTTATCCATCTGAAAGTCATTATAGGAACATACCAGCCCCCCAAATGCATGGTTTTCCATTAGGTACAACATTTAAACATGTACAAGATCTTGCCAGGATAAATAACTCCTCCCATTCGTTAAATGTATTACCTACTTCGCTTCCATCAGATTATGACAATTTGTATGATGGAAACAATGCAATTCAGAACCACAGATCAAAGAGAAATGCGATTAACTTCCCAGAGGTTGCAATGCTTGAAAACCTCAGCAATCAAGAACATGATATATTCAACGAGGGTGTGTGTAATACAAATAGCGGCATGAATACAAGTGATACAAAACTGGACCTGAGTAAACTTTATCCGATTAATTCTAGCGAATATTTGGATGAGAGTGCACACATTGACCAAGCTTTCCTTTACCCTTCAAAATCATTGCAATTTTGAACATGATTTATTTCTTTTTCTTTTGACGAGTTGTTTTTTGAAACTCAGTGTTTGTGAAAATAAAAAAAAGTGCGCTCAAAGTTAAAATGAGATCAATTACCCTATTTCTTTTACGCCTATATACCTGTTCTCCAGCAAACTGGACCATTGATTATACTATAACCACGGCAAATATTGCTCAAAATCTCCAAATTGTTTGAGTAGTCACAAACTGGAACATTTTATTACACTAAACTGCCTTTCTCGGATATTTGAATCATATTTGGTCATTGAACTTATAGAGAGGAATTATCATGTGAATTCTATTAGTAGCAAAAATAATGTGAATTATACTAGTATGCAAATAATAACAACCAGTCATAACAAAAATAAGTAACAAATAAACTAATTATAACATCAGATGCAGGCTACACCACCGTATCGGTGGTATAATCAATAAGATTTGTTGAATCTGTAACAAGGTCCACATCCATAGATTTGACAATCTTTGTCTTCTTGACAATCTTGTAAACAACATACAAAAGAACAAACAGTGGGATTCCTATAAGAGTGGACACCTTTTCTATGGGTTTCTGTGTGGATGTGGAAACGACATAGATCTGCCCACCAAGTACAACACCCAAAGTCAAGAGAGCAAAATATGGTCCGAATGGATACAGCGGTGCCCTGTAGGGAAGACTTTTTATGTCAAACCCTTGCAAGGTATAAGCTCTTCTAAAAAAGATATGGACTATGGCAGTGGCGATCCAACTAAACATTCCGATTACACCGCCTACGTTTACCAAAAACAAGTATGCATTCTCCACAAGGGCAGCCAAAAGAACAAACATGAGTCCCAAGAAAACCGACAAAATCAGGGCTATGTATGGAACGCCATTTTTCGATGTTATAGCCAGGAATCTTGGTGCTTGGTTATTGTGATATAGTGAATAGATCATTCTTGATGTTGCATACATGGCTGCGTTACAAGCCGACAAAACCGAGGTTAAGACAACGGCGTTGACTATGTGGTCTGCGGCAGGGATTTTTGCCTTAACAAAGACTTGTGTGAATGGTGCAACCTTAACATTAGCAAGACCAAGAGTACTCAGCGTGGGATCGTTAGATGGTATTATAAGTCCCATGATGAAGATTGATATGATATAGAACAGTACAATTCTATAAAAGAGACTGAACACAGCGGCTGGTACATCCTTTCTGGGGTTCCTCGATTCTCCAGCAGTAAGTCCAATTGTTTCTGAACCCAAAAACGAATAAATCGCAAATACAAATGAAAAGATGGTACCCTTCGCACCGTCCACAAATGGAGTACCGTTAATCTTCCAGTTCGTGAATCCATACTTTACACCTCCGAGCCATCCACACACAACACAAATACCTACTATGATGAAGGCGATGATCATAATAACCTTGATAAGCGCAAACCAGAATTCTGCTTCACCAAAACCTTTGACGTGGAAAATGTTTAATCCGAAAACAATCGCCGCACTGATAATACCCCAAATGTATTGCGGAGTACCAGGAAGCCAGTAGCTTACCAAAATTCCAGTAGCAACAAACTCTGCACCTGCAGCAACGGTCCAACTGAACCAGTATGTCCATCCAATAGCGAACCCAAGGGCTGGGTCAACAAAACGTTCGCAGTATGCCGCAAATGAACCGGTAATAGGCATGTATGCCGCCATTTCTGCCAAGCCACATAGCACGAAGAACACCAATGAGCCTGTAATCACATAGGCCACCAAAAGACCTGCTGGTCCAGCAGAGGCAAGACCACCCGCAGAACCCATAAAAAGACCTGTACCAATTGCACCACCGAGGGCAATCATAGACATGTGTCTACCCTTCAACCCTCGGTTCAGGTTACTATTCATTGTACTCTTCATAGCCACTCCCTTATCTGTTATCGAAGCATCTTCCCCCATTGTGTTATATGTAAGTTGTTCTTTTGTTATACTAAAGGGTTTAATGTATTCAAATTTACTCTAAAAAATACAAGAAGGGATGTTGTTGAGTTGGCTTTTAATTGTTCACATCTACCTCCAGTACCCAGCATATTTATATAAAAGTGCGATTCAGTTGTAAAGCTAAAGGATATTGTAGATTGTAGATTGTAGCATGTGATTCTGACCCTATTCTATATGCCCCATATACATCGGTTTTGATTATTTCTTGTTTTTTTTATCAGCTATCTATCCACCAATTCCTGTTTTTTGGTCAAACTATCTTGATCTCAAAATTAATTAGTGAATAGCGCACAAAAAAAGACTGATCCTTTGATTTCTCTGGTTATTTTTTTTGTTAATGTTTCATTTTTGAGTTCCCCTTTTCCAGTCAAACATATCACTGTTTCATCAAATTACTCATAGAATTTATTGATCCGTAATTATTGGAAAGGTACCTATTTCTTTTTTTGCAGAAGAGAAATGTTTGCAATTTTATTTTCTCGCAAGTTATGCATGTTTATGGCCCATATAAATTTCCCTAGATTAGTAATTACCTGCTTAATGATTTACTTAGCTGGTGAATAAAATTTATTAATCCCAATTGTGAAAGATAAAGAAAAAAGTATATACAGAAATTTATTAATGTATAATTAATATTGTTGAGGATTTTGAGAGGCATACACAAAACTTTTTTTCAATGTTTAATGACAAAAATAGGCATTTACATAAACTCTGCATTAAAATGCATCTAACAACTTATCAATCGGCGTGAACCTGGGTAAACCTTCCACTTGCAAAAATGATGACGTTGTTAATACGCCAACAATTAATATTATTATGTAATAGTAGCGGTAATTAATAATAGTAGCAGCTTTTATCGTATATTATTTTGTATGATAAACGAATAAAAAGTGCTACTCAAAGCTCTAAAAATAATAGAATCTGCAAATCTATTAAACCAATCCCACTCCGTTCTTTTGTAGATTCTTCGTCTTGGTAGCTATTATTACAAAAAAAAGCCAAATAGTTTTTACCTTGGTGAGTTTAGATTGCTCTGATAGGCACATTTTTTTATTGACATCATATATTTGCTGTTCCAATAGGCGAGCTTAGTGTTACAGGCCAATCAAAAAAAATGTCATAGCCAATAAAAATCAGGTTTTTGTAAAGCATGAATCAGACTTGGAATGAGACGGGATGGTCATTTTGATGCTGTTATCAATACTTTAGGATTTAAGGTTTGTTTTTGCACAAACTTGTTTAACTTGGTCCCAATTGCATCTCTTGAACTGTTCTTCCCCTATGGGAAAATTTAAAATACTTGATTTCATGGTGTATTGTTTAAAACTGGCAAAATAATCCGGTAAATTTCAAAGCAAACATGTGAACATTGGATGTTAGCAGCTCACTTGAAGCACATCATCACTGCAAGGGGAAAATCACAGAAAGTGCAAAGAGCTTTTGAAGAAATAAATACAGGTATACGGATTACAATCTTTTAATCTTTGAAAGCAAATGGATTTAGCTCATTAATTACTTTAGAACTGAACGAGGCTTGTATGAATATGAAAAGCCATCAGCAATGACCAACTTTTTAGTTATGTTTTCAAGTGGGCTTTGGAGTTTTGTGACTGTGGCAGGGTTGGTATATTAATTTCTTGAAAAAATTTCTTCACTCCAAAGCGGAACCTACAATTTAAACCATTATTAATACTGTTAAATTTTAAGCAAAAAGAGGGAAGCGTCCTGTTGTACTTGATTTTAAAGATTACCGGCTCATTCACAACACAATACTGTTTGTATTCGTAGTCGCATTAACGTCGATGCGCTAGACAAGACCAGAAAGCAGGTCGTGGGTATCCAAAAATCGATAAACCCCGTGTTAAGCTGTAACACAAACATGAAACACAAGTAATTACTATCTTCAAAACATGTGCTGATACCCTTCCCCCCCCCTCCAATAATCACCTACAGAAAACTGTAATTTTTTTTTGTTAGATGAATTCAAAATACTATCGGGTTTTCAATGTGATTGAAGCTAAAATTCTGCAAGGTATACGCTCAAGGTCCAGTGTTTAGGGCTAATTGAAAGAACAGGGTAAAAAAGGTATGGAGAACTTACTGTTTAAGACAAATTTCAGAATAGTATGATGACTAGTCTGGTGTGTGTGAATTCTATTTTGATGCGATGATGCAACAATGTTCCCGATAATTGGAAAGCTTTTAGTTTTTTCCCAGCCTTGATAATTAGCTACTTGTTAAAGGATTAACATGGATTTGAAAAGACAGATATCTCTCCCCCTCTTTTCTCAAAATATTACAAAATCTCAGGTCTGTAGCGCTTTGTGCATGGTTCAATTTGTTTAATTACATATTTGCAAAATAATTAATTATCCCAGCCAATAAACTCATAGAAGCTAAGCGTTTTTATTTTTTTCAACTCGCTTTTTCCCACACGCATGGAAAAATCGCGAAGTTAATTATTTTTATTAATCCTGAAATGCACAGATTTCAATTTGAAAAGAAAACAAAATGAGAAAATAAAGCAAATGGAAAGGGGGTGATGAAGGATGGGGATGGAGGATGGGGGAGGCAAGTCGAAATATATTTGCTGTGCTCAGTATTAGTGGGTTGTCAAACTTGAAAATTATAAAACCAAGGTTAAAGCTTAACGTGACTTGAATCTTTTTTTTATTTATCTGGCTATATAGATATAATATACTTATGAAAAGAATACTCTCCCAGTATTTAGGGATAAAAGAATTAGAAGACCACGTAAGGGGAATATGATTCGAAGAGTAGGGCTGTTCAATAAGAATGCTAAACGAAGACAACAATTATCGCGATATTTTATTAAAAGTAAGAATATATTTATTAAACCAGTTCTGAGGGTACAATTATACTCTCTTCTTTCATTTGGTGTTAATGTTTCTAACCAAGCGAGATATTTTATATAAATCAAAATGAAAATATCCAAAGCACCAAGCCCTCATAAGCAAATATACCTACCACTTAACCAATACGCGTATTTAAATGTATAGACAGTAAAATGTCGCTGGCAGATAATAGGTACATAAAATATCTCTGTCTATATGTGCATTCATGGCCATTGCATCTCCTTCAAGATTGGGGAGAAAGCGTACGAATTCTAATTTTCATACTTTTTACACATTTATAGCAAAGTAAACATTCAGTTTGTTTTATCTAACAAAGTTGTTTCTGCCTGCGGAAACATCGGCTGTACGATTTTAGAACTAGCCCAGGCCTCTGGTATTAACATGGAGGGTAACTTGCTGGTCTTTTTAAAATGTTTTGTGCTTATTCCCATTTAGGATTCACATTTTATCAACAAACACCAAGGAAAAAAGGACATTTTTTTTGATAATCGACTTAATTTATATGTAGGGATATGCGGAGGGTCTTGTTCGTGTACAACCTGTCACGTTTTGTTCGAAAAAAATATGTACAAACAACTTGGCGAACCATCTGATGAAGAAGTTGACATGTTGGAACTTTCAACATATATTGGAAATAGGTAATTTGAAATATTATATCTACTATTTCATTTACAATTGATGTTATTCCATACCCGCACATTTGCTATAAAATAACAAGAAAAATAATCTGGAGGAATCGTTTTTCTGTATAGATACGTCAGAGATCAATCGAGACTGGGCTGTCAAGTAAAACTCGATGCTGTAATGGAGGGAGCAAAGATAACTGTACCGGAAGCAGCAAGTAGAGATATTTAGTGAACTTTAACAATTTATTAATCAACTTTTCAGCATGTATTTACCACCTACTTTACATTTAGATTAGTAGTGGTGTTTTTTGTTACCAAAAAATTAGTAAGTAATAAATATATTCACTACTCGTAATAAAGATACAGCAGACCCGAATCTGGGTTTAGGCGTTCTGTATGTGAGCCAAGAATAAACGTTAAAAAACAGGACACACCTAACAAGTGGCAACAGCAATCATGAAGAATAAAAATAGAGTATATGGGTTATGAAGAGCCTGGAGCCTAGAGGCAAGAGGGTAAAGATTGAGATACCTCTACAAATCATACCAATTATCTTGATATGTATTATTTCTCCCACTCTCACTAAGAGTAGTGGGGTTATAAGCAGGGTGATTTGATTGAGGCTCCAGGTTCATCGAATATAATATAATTATCTAGCCATTCAGTTACAAACAAGTAAACAAACAAGGCAAATCAAGGCCTTCTACTCCCCTCAAATCAACTGGATTGAATTCTAAAATGCAAAAAAAAAAAAGTCAAGATACATTGAGAACAGCAATAAAGTATTGTTTTAAAAGTATATTTCGTGCCATGGACAACTATAAGAGGAGTTGGATATTTTAATCCTTTCAGAACACACTCTCCCTTTTTTTTAAAAAATAGCCGGATTGCCTTTGCTTTGTCTTTGTATGAGGGTACAGGAATTCGCAAGAGGAAAAACTGAAAACTCATGATAGAATGGAATTCGCACTCGAATCTTATGACTATGAATCACCAGACTTGGGTAACAGTGAAAAAGAATGTGGTGGTAACCATGCTAGTGAAAATGAAAGGCCGGTGAGAGAATGTGTAGAAATTATTCTTGATTCACCGGAAATGGTATACAAGAAAAATAGCTACAAAGATCTAGATACAATTAAAAATATAGAACTGAGAGAGAGATCGTCCTTTGAATATACTGAGAGTGAGAAAGATAAGCGTTCACAGGAGTCTACGGAGAGTACTGATTTTTTGGGGGTGCTAATTAAAAAAAAACAGAGAGAGAAGACACACGATGATTTTAAAGTTCAAAAACAGCGTGGAAAAGAAAGCGAAGAGGAGCGTATACAAGTTGTACTTTTATCAAGTAGCAGTTTTGTTGCGGAAAAGTGTGAAAATGAAAATAAATGTGAATCGAGCAACGAAAAGCTAGATACTGATTTTGGTTTCAAGTTTGATGTTATTAGAGACCATGAAGAGGTGAATAAATGGAATATAGATGAGTTTAACTTTAATTCAGCCCCAGAGGAAAGAAATAGGCAAAAGAAGGGCGAAAATGAAGATATAAACGTACATTCGACAAATAATAATATTTCAGACCACGAAGTAACCGAACATGAC
>LSSK01000250.1:11719-47470 GCA_001969505.1 Zancudomyces culisetae
GTGAGAGAATGTGTAGAAATTATTCTTGATTCACCGGAAATGGTATACAAGAAAAATAGCTACAAAGATCTAGATACAATTAAAAATATAGAACTGAGAGAGAGATCGTCCTTTGAATATACTGAGTGTGAGAAAGATAAGCGTTCACAGGAGTCTACGGAGAGTACTGATTTTTTGGGGGTGCTAATTAAAAAAAAACAGAGAGAGAAGACACACGATGATTTTAAAGTTCAAAAACAGCGTGGAAAAGAAAGCGAAGAGGAGCGTATACAAGTTGTACTTTTATCAAGTAGCAGTTTTGTTGCGGAAAAGTGTGAAAATGAAAATAAATGTGAATCGAGCAACGAAAAGCTAGATACTGATTTTGGTTTCGAGTTTGATGTTATTAGAGACCATGAAGAGGTGAATAAATGGAATATAGATGAGTTTAACTTTAATTCAGCCCCAGAGGAAAGAAATAGGCAAAAGAAGGGCGAAAATGAAGATATAAACGTACATTCGACAAATAATAATATTTCAGACCACGAAGTAACCGAACATGACACCTTTTTTAACTACAATCCTATGGATATCATTAAAAAAAAAGTGGATAAACGAGATAAAGTAACCAAGGATGCATGTTCTGCACTTGTAAATGTATATCAGGAAGAAATGAGTATAATAGAGGAAAAAAGTTTTAATGTAGATACAGGGGTAAACTATGAATATCTGTATGAATCCGACGGGAGTGTAAAAACAGATATAATCGAGGAGTCTAATGATGAGGAAAGTAGAGAAAATTCAGCTTTGCAACCAGAATTCTGCTCAGAACAAGATGGATCGTATAGATACGAGTATGAGCAGATAAACGATGTAGCAGTAGACACATTTATAAGTGAACTAGAACCAAGCCTTGATTTAAAAGAACATCCCATACAACTAAGTAGCGATGAGTCTGAATTAGACGTACGTATTAGTAAGCTTTTGAATACAAAGGAAGTAGGTACTGTAGCCAATAAATATGCTCAGGGACATAGTGCGAACTTTTTGGGGAAAAGAAGTGCCAGTGACTTTGGAAGTTATGGCAGCACAACTGAAACTCGCAACACATACAATGCAGTTTTGCCAACTAGCACAATGAAAGCCTACTCGAAGTACAAATTTTCTGGGTATGAGAGCACTGACAGCAGTGGAAATGATGATGGGATAAAACCAAAGCATGCCAGTGGTTACTCAAGTGGTGAGAATGAATATTTTAGAAAGTCTCCTATGAGGCAAAAAGATAATATAAGGTCTGAAACCTCAGAGTTTGCTGATGAAAACGATCGCGTGTTTGATTATGAAGAGGATTATATAAACAGTTTGTACGACTACAACGACTTTCAAGATGATCTGATCCCTAGCGGCGCTGGAGAGATTAGGTATTCACCGCAGAAAGATGTTAAAACCTCACGAATAGGGTCAGAAAGAGAACTAATTCTTGTTTCTTCAAGTAGCAGAATTGGATATAGCAGCCAGGATAGCAATCCAGATCCTTATAAAAGCAATAGCAAAGGAACACCACAAAAGATGACAATGAGAACATTTTCGTTACCCACACACAATGAATTTGAGGAGTTGAAGAAAAAAATTGAAGAGATAAGTGAAAGCATTAACGATGTAATTAATGTAAACACAAAGGAGAAACAAAGTGAGGGGATTGCAACTCGGACAGTTGATACAAAGAGGGTAAAGCAAACAGAAAAGGAGAGGGCCAGGGTTATAGGGAGAATAAATGGAAGGGATAATTTAAAGAGTATTTTATTGCGAAATATTGTCGTTGAATTTGGCCTAAACGTTATGGAAATATTTGAAAAAGGCAGTAGTGGAAGTAAGAACAAACATGGAAAGAAAAGAGCCAAAGTGGGTAAAAGTGTAGAAAACCTAGATGATTTTGGAAGGAAAAATGGAAAAACAGGCGAAAATAGTCTGCAAGTTAGTGGTGATAGCGAAGCAGGAGTGGAAGGTGAAGGTCAAAGCGAACAACATTTGATATTTAACGAGTTACGAGATGCGGGAATCGGCTATGCAATCAAATGTGGTGGTGAGGGGTATAACATTATATCATGGAAGAGAAATCACGAAATAACATATGACATGGAACAAGATATATTTATACCAAATGAAAAGCCGTATGTTGAACAGGTAGATCGAGTTTTGGCTATTTACAATTGTGAAACCTTTTCACAGCTGGCGAACAAGTATGATAAAGATGCGCGTCAACTTATAAACCATTTCAAGACACAGATGACAATAGCAGGCAGTAAACAAGCGTATGTGGTGGTTTATGATTACAATGGATACAAAAAGCGTTATAGGTCAAGCGCGGCGAGAAGGTTTGCACGGTCTGTCAAAGAAATAACGGAAAAAAATATTAATATCAATATCAGCAGTAGTGGAAATAGCTTCAGGAAAAACTCCAAGAACAATAGCAGCAATGATGATATGTTTACTAACCCAGAAAGTGCGATGCAACAATCACTGCCTGCGCCTAAGAATGTTGTTAGGGATAAGAATGGGTTGCCACCCTTTCCAGTACATCTGAGTTCCCGAAACAATAGCACCATTACCGACAACGCAAGCTTTACAAGAGTAGATTGCGCTTTTGAAGATAACAATAGTGATAATGATAGTAACGGTAGCGGTATGTATTCTAGCAATTATAATGGTAGCAGCGATAGTTATTATGGTTATACAAGTGGCGGCGGTAGCGATGGCGATAGTTGTGGTAATGGAGTCACGAATGCGCTCGAAGGAATAGATGGTGAGACGCAGAAAGCGAGCGGAGTTTGTGACTCTGAGAATCGTGTTTTAGATTATACTACTTTTGGAAATACCCACAACAGTGAAAAAAGAAATAAAAAGAGAAAACCCAGTGGGGCACCAAAAGTCAGGAAGGCCAAGGAACCAGCTAACACAGAATCGCAGAACTTGTTATCTCCAGCAGAGATTCAGGAATTAGTATTCGATCTAGAGATGGAGGCGGATATGGGCGTGGATTATGGCGTGGGGGCTTTCAAAGTATATTTTATAACTGATATTGCAAATACTGCTGAAATGAGCAGGTTATTGATTTCATTTACTAAAAATATTGCGTACCTACCAATACACACCAAAACAGATAATAGTACAACCGAAAACAACGGAGATGTCAAAGAAATCAATAATGTCATAAAGGCTGTGCTTTCCAAGGCAGTACAAACTCGTAGAAAGAAGAAAAATATGTGTCTAAATAGTGATATCAATACTAGCGATGGTGATGATTATGGAAATACTGGACTCCGAACGAATAGTGTAAATGATCGCAGCGTGTTACTGACGAGATTGTATATGGATCTGTTGGAAAGCATTCCATATGTTAACCAAGATATATCGAATACGATAGTCAGGCATTATCCAACTATACAGGCGTTGTATCAAGGATGGTATGACATTATGAATTCAGCAAGGATACCGAGTAATTCAATTGATACTACTGCAAAAAGTAGCCAAAATATGAGTGACAAACACAGTAATGTGGATGGTTCATATGTGGAATTATTGAAATTTCACTTGGTAAACTACCGCGCTACAGATACACCAGACACATCAATAGTTTTACCACAGATTTTACCAGAGAGAAGGAATGGTAGTGATTCCAGGTATGTTGTAAATAAGTGTATGTCAATGTTGAAGGATTTAAAGGTAACTACAAAAAAAGGCACAAGTGGTGGTAGTGGGGGAAATAATGGTCGGCGCGAAAAATGTATAGGGCTGGTTATTAGTAGCAAAGTGTTTGTGGTTTTTAATTGTAAATACAAGTACAAAATACTTTAATCAATTGGGATGGTATCAAGTAATAATAATAAAAAGAAATAACGAAATAATTTACAAGGTAAAAAACGAATATCTATACATCCCCAAGTATCAGTGGGAGGAAGAAGAGAAAGCTTATTCATATTTGCTGACGAATTGGTGTGTGTGAGTGGGGTGGGTGGGGTGGTGGTGATTAGAATTTGATTGATTCCAGCAGATCAAGCACCGTTTGTATGTTCAAAGGGCAGGCCTTGTCATTATCAACACTTTCACTAATTGTGGCTGCAATGGTTTTGTTAATATCTCCAGAATTAAAAGATAGTAGCGATGCAGTTGGTGAAGAAATATCGATGGATAAATACTCCCTCCAGTGTAGCCAAAAGGACACCAAAACAACCAAATTGATCGAACTAGGTTGGGATTCACCATCACCATCACCATCACCATCGTTATTATTGTTACTATTAATAGTATTGTCAGGGGCACTAGAAGCGTTTATATCCACAAGGTATTTTTCCTTTACTAGCAATTTTATTTGATCAGATAATATATCAACATATTTTTGGAATTTTGAGTGGATTCTTGATAACAGTGTACCTATAACCAATGTTACAAAAAAAAAACCCCCCCCAATTTAAAAATTCAATGTCTTTAAAAGTAATATATTTATAGCAATTGGCTTACATTTGGATTAATAACAAGAAAATAAGAGCGAAAAAAACAAAAAAAAAAGCAATGGTAACTGTTAATATTATCTTACCTATATAAAATAACAAGAGTTGCTGACTGTTATCTTTACTGTCAATGAGTTTGTCGTCTAGTTGGGTTACGAATGCACTGCAAGAAATTTTGTTGCAATGAAAAGTCTATTATATGATTGTATATATATAAAAATTGAATTTTCGGAGTACTAGTATTATGGAAGGAAAAGAGATAGAGAGATAGAGAGATAGAGGAGAGTTACAGCGAGAAAGGAAAAATAGAAACTTACAATGTTTTCTAGGATATACTCGAGTTTTTGAACGGTTTTTCCGGTTTTTTTATGGTGATGTATTACTGACTCGTAATATTTTTGTTTTAAAAAGTTAAATGCATCAGTCTTAGCCGTACTATCCGTGATGTTTATTTTCCCACTTTCACTTTGTATTCCACTTTGTGTTTCGTTTTCCTTTGTTTTCCTGTGGGTGGTAGAAACAGAACCAGAACCAGAGCCAGAACCACAACCAGAAATTCGAGTATCCAAATCCTTCTTGCTAGAATAAAAAGCTACTAAAAATGGATGCCAAAGGTCAATGTGATTGACGCCATTGCTACTATTGAATTCCGGATTTGGATTCTGGTGTTGAACTATAATCTCATCGAGAAGCGGACCAATTTTGTCGCCAAACAAAAGGATCGATTTTATACTCACGAGTATGTCTGCTAATTGCCTGGTGTATTTTTGTTGGTTTTTGAGATTGCCAACGTTGTTGTGCATTGTTGGTGATTTCTATATTTTTATTTATATCTTTAATAGTGATTATCGATATTAAGGGTGTTGATGTATTTGTTGCAAGTATTGAGAAAGTGAAATTGGGTTATTTCAAACGTGTGTGATCATTATTATTTTATTATTATTATTTATTTTGGTGAATCAAATTTCAAGAACTGAAAAATTATTAAAAAGAAAGAGAAAAAAAAAAGTTTTTTCAACACAAATTAACCCAAGCTCCACCACCACAGATCATAAAGTACATAAAGTTTAATCAAGTTATAACCATTTAAAAGTTACAAAAAATATGAGGTAAACAAAGAAAGAAAGAAAGAACATGAAATGGGAAAAAAAAATTACTCGAGTATAACGAAAAGAGTCAATGATACCATAGTTAAATACATACATACAACAGCCACAAATAAATAAATATAAAAAAAAGGCAAAAGACAAAAGACAAGTGAAAAGAGTAGACCAAATATTAAAGATATTAAATTCTAATAGTATCCAATAGCTTGGACACAACATCTTTATATCGCATAAAATCACCAGAATGCAACATAAATTCAATTCCGTGCGCCGAAGGAAGAACATAACTGGGGAATTTAACCAGATAAATATAAAATGCCAGCGTGTGCACATTAAAATTTATAGCTTCTGTTGAAGACGAAGGTAGTAAAACCAAGTTTTGCTCAGCTCGCAGGTCGGCCTTCTTTTCAGGTCGTCTTTCGGCTTGAACTTCCACCTTATCGGAGGAAGAAAATGAAATGGAAAGAGAGGCAGAATGACGCGATGGTGAAGGTAGTCTGGGGAGCATAGTAGACTCCTTGCGTGGTTCGCTGAGAAAGCAGTAAAAGTATCCAGAGCCTTCGGTGTAGGAAATGTTGAGGGTATCAAGGCCACGAATCAATTCGTCTCGGATAACAGCCTTTTTTTTCAGAGATGAGGTGATTGATTTGGAAACAAGCTTTTTGAGAGCAATTTGTTTGTAGAAATCATCAAAGCGTTGATAATTGGTATTAGTACTATTAAAGTTGTTGTCGTTGTTGCTGTTGTTGCTGTTGTCGTCGTTGTTTATGGGTAGGTGAAGACTAGAGGATTTAGTATCGTTAGTATTGGCACGAATATCTACAGAAGACGGACTGGTAGCACCCAATGTGGAAGTGATGCGAGTGGATTTTTTCTGATCAGGCTGAAGGGAACTTCCATGGTTTGAGGAAGTGGAGAATAGAAATCTGGATAAGCTCTTTATTTTACCAATTTTTTTGGGTTTTTCAGAATGAGATTCTGGTTTAAGTTGAGGTTTAGATTTAAGTTGAGAATCAGTAAGGGTATTATGTTTATTATTGGAAAATAGTGAGGTAAACCAAGAACCTCTTTTAGTTAAAGAACGGTCGAGTGCTTGGGGCTCATTGGTAGATTTTGGTACATCGAAATTGGTGTTAGTGTTGGTGTTAGTGTTGGTTTTGGTGTTGGTTTTGGTGTTGGTTTTGGTGTTGGTTTTGGGTAATTGGGAGCTATTATCATTTATGATAGAGTTCTTTTGGTTGGGAGGTTTTGAAATTGGGTTTTTCATCAAAAGCGCATCAGAATTGGCATGATCGGTAAAGGCAGAGTTAAGTTTTATTGGAATGCTTTTCCGGTTATTCAAGCGAGAAGAGGAAGAATTTTGGAATGAAGGACCAGTAAAACAAGTATTTGTGGGAGGAGTTGAAGTGTTGGTGGAAGGAACCATAGATTTGTGAGCAATGGTGCTGGTATTGAGTCGTGAAGAACCAATCGGGTTGGTAGAGGCATTCCAGATCGAGCTATAGTTACTGGTATTGATGCCTTGATTTTGGTTTTGGTTTTGATAAGACACAGAGGCTGAAGAGAGTTCTAGTTTATCTTGAATTAAATAATATATGCTAAGCAAGGGATCAGTAGCAAGCAGCTCGTTGTAAGCGTTAGAAATATAATAGTACAGATTTGGATTCATATCGCTGGGAACATAGCGTTCATCAGTTGAAGTCCCAGAAGTAGTAGTGGCGTGGATACTGGTCATAAGAGGCTTAAACCCAGGAATTGGTACTGGTCTGGGAGTAGTTCCGATTATGTCACGGACATTTCCTATCGTGCTACGGTTCTTGTAGGCATTGATTTGCGTTTTAGCCAACTTTTTCAACACTCTGGCATAATCGCTGATCTCTGTTCTTTCGCGAGGCGCTGGATTGGCCATCCTTCCAAGATTTGAGTCCATATGTGGTGACTGTATCGTGTTGCTTTGAGGAGTTTTTGAATTTTGAAGATTGTTTATGTTATTGTTTATTGCTGTTTTCTTCATAGATAGGTATTCTGGTGGCGATGAAAATCGTTTCATATTGAAATCGCCACCCAAATTCGAACCAAGCTCACCAACCACAGTATCGGCCGCCGATTGATCTGGCCTGTTTGCTTTTTTCACTGGGTCAAGCACCAGAGCTACTGCCGTTTCAGTCTCGGCTTCAGTATCGGCGTCGACCTCTGTATCATGTTTTCGAGAATTATTGTTATTGTTATTGTTATTGTTATTGTTATCGTCTAGATTACGACTGAGTTGCTTGATGTGTGCTCGCAGATACTTTCTGATACTGTCATGATACCACTGCGACTCTATTGTCGCTTGGATGCATTCTTTAATACATTCTCTATGTCCAAACCCAAAACCTAAATACGCCTCCATCCTCTGTATAACTCGATCGTCAATGTCACTGCTATCTATAATTGGAACCCGTGGAGGTATATGTTGTTCAATCGGTTTGTTGTGTCCTTCTACCATCCACGGATGCACCAAAACCTCTGCCATTGTTGCCCGCTGTTTAGGATTTACCGTCAGTGTACGCGACAGTAAGTGTCTACACCCCTCTGTTACAAATGTTGGGATGTCAAAGCGGCCAGCCTTGATCTTTTTATGCAAAACAGACATTGACGGATCATCAAACGGCACTCTTCCACATACCAATACATATACCACCACTCCAAACGACCAAATGTCCACCTCTGGTCCTATATACGTCTGCGCTCGAAGTAACTCAGGCGCTGCAAAATATAACGACCCGCAGTGTGTTGATAACGTTGTTCGTGGCGAGTATACATTCGAAAGTCCAAAATCTATAATCTTCACATCTCCTTCTTCTGTAATCATGATGTTTTCTATTTTCAAGTCGCGATGTACAATGTTGTTTCGATGGCAATAATCCAGTGCCGATGCAATTTGCCGGGCAAATTTGCGTGTTTTGGCTTCACTTAACCGCCCTTTGCTTACAATGTACTCGAATATCTGCCCTCCCGTTATCAGTTCTGTCACTAGATAAAAGTGGTTAGGATGTACTATCACTTCATACAATCGGCTTATGTTTGGATGGTCCAGCAGTTGTAGAATCGCCACCTCTCTTAACACCCTCATATCTTTGTTTTCCGTCTTTTCTCGCTCCTTTGTCGTCATTCGCTCCCTTGGTTGTTTAAATATCCTTTTCTTTTTTTTCTTCCTGTCATCCCCTCCATAGACAATAATCTGTTCCAGGATATCTAATATCCTTCGTTCTCGTGCTTCAATACTTTTTACCTGTGTTGTTATTTCGCCCCTGTTATAAACACTAGCCCTATTATCATTCCCACTCGTGAGCTTCTTAATAGCCATTACCTTTCCGCTATCTACACTAATTCCACTAGCATTTCCCAATTTTGTGGTTGCCAACCCAGAGTTATCTATGTGGTACTTTGGGAGGTTTACAGAAACTTTGGGGTCCAACCGTGGGATGATTTTGATTGCCACTTTTCGTCCCGTTCGCGTATCCACAGCCTGCTTTACTTTTCCCATACTTCCCGCACCAATTGTCTTTATTATTTGGTATGACTCAAGCATCTTTCCCCTTGCAGGAATCCCCCTTTGATTACCCGAATTTGTTTTATTTTTGGGAGTTTCGCCATATCTTCCTTCCTGGGTTTCTGCCTTTCTATTTCGTTCATGAAACTCAATTGTTCCCTCTTGTTGTTCGCGCCCCAGTGACTTTTCGGGCTGTGCTTTTCTGTTTCCCATTTTATCGTATCGTTGAGACTCGCCATCTCCGAACTGAGGTGCTCCTGGTGCTATTATTTCCCCTATCATCTCATAATTCTTTTTTTTTTCTGTCTTAATTTATATTAGCGGCTAATACTGTCAAGCTAGTTTCGATTCCGGGTGTTGTAAACCTCACCAAAGTTGTAAAAAATGAAATGTGTTATTTCGTTTAAAAAGTACCAGAATGTGTTGTTTTTCCTTTAATGTATAAGCATATGAATATGGATATGTATAGGTATACGTATACGTATAAATAACAATGTGTATTTGTTTTTTTGTTTCTATTTGCGTTTTTTTCTAATGTATATAATGCTGCAAGTTTGTTAATAGCCTAAAATCAGCTATAAAATCAGTATAGAAACATGGAGAGCAAATAAAACAATAAAGAAGGTAATGTAACAAGTTAATATCTATCCAAGAACTTTTAGGACCCCAATATTAACCTATAAAAATAAAAATAATACAAAAATAACAACAAAAATAAAAAACCTCCCCCCCCAAACATAAACGTAAAAATGATTCTCAAAATAATAATACAAAAGGTAAAAAAAATAAAATAATTATAAAAAAAATCACGAGTTTACTTTATAAAAAAAGAAAACAACAAGGAGATTGCGTAAAAAAAATATTAAAAAAATTTTTTTTTGTAATTATTACATGATATTATTTAATCTGTAGTTATAAATAAATGTAGAGTATCAGGTGAAATAATGGAAAAGAAAGATGATGGGGGGACCCTTGTAATTAATGCAAAACGGTCACTTTCCGATTTTTAATCTTGCTGTTCTCGTCTCTTGTTCCTTGTCCCTTGTTCCTTGTCCCTTGTTCATTGTCTCTTGTTCTTGTTCCTATTCTTGTTTGCATTTTGTTTCTGTTATTTTTTTTTTTGGATTTTTAGGTTTTTGATTTATTTACATGTTTGAATTCAATTTTCTACTTTTAATAAAATAAAATAAAGTAAAATAAAATGTAGCAATATAATATAAAGGACCCTATTATTTTTATTTTGCATATTTACAAATATAGTAAAATAAGGAAAAAAAAAGTTTTAAAGGAATGAACCTAAAAAAAAAGTATACATGTGTACATCACAAGATTGTTTATTTTTAATGTTATTGTTGACAAGAAAAGCTAGTCATGAACGTGTTTATATGCACGTTTATGAAAATGTGTGCTAAAGAATGACTTTGTCATTTGAGGAGAAGGAGAGGAGAGGAGACAAAAAATTAAAGTAAAAAGTGAGTAAAGAGGGCCTTTCATCAATAATATTGATGTGCTTGTTCTTTTGTTTTCCTTTCCCACACAATCAATTTACAAATAAATAAATTAATAAATAAAAAAGTACAATAACCTCATATTTATTAATTGGAGTAGGGAGTGGGCAAACTGATCAATAAATACAAGACAAAGAAGAATTGGTGAGGAAGGGGGGGGGGGGAGAGAAAGGGGGGAAGGGAGAGCGTGTGGGGGGTTTTGTACAAAATACTCTTTATTTTTGTTTTTCTACCATTTTCATCATCATCATCAACATCACCATCATTGTCATGATATAATTCTACATTTTCTACAAACATTACCACTACACTGGACATATTTTATCTTGCCCCTCCTTTTTTATATATCGTAAATATTACTCAAAAGTAAGAGAAGAAAAAAGAATAAATATATATATATTTCTTCTAAACATCAAGTAATATTACTATTTACAATCTAGAAAATTTTTATTAAATAAACTCGTGATGTACATAAATACAAATACAAATACAAGTAAAATGTATACATATGTGTGAACGTGTGTGTGTGTGTCTAGGAAGGGGGAAGGAATGAAACGTGGATACTTTGAACATTTTCTAAACAATTTTTTGTATATTGATTGACAAAATAATCACCACCATAATATCATCCTCCATTGATATATATATATAGCTTTTACATCACCATCACCATCACCATTATTACTATTATTATTATTATTATTATTATAACTATCTTTTTTTTGTTTAGCTTGAAAACAAGTATTGGTGTATACAATCAAAACCACAACTCTAAAAGACAAATAAACAAACCATACTCTATTTAGTTTATAACTTGGTTGTTGATTATTCCTAAAAATGACACCACACTTTTTTTTTTGTTTGCTCGTTTGTTTGTTTGTTTGTTTACTTGTTTTGATATACTTTGATTGTTTACTCGAATTCTCGCCATATTTTTGGAAAAAGACCATTTAAAAATATAAAAAGACCATTTTATTAACAATAAAAAGTAATAATGATATGGTGAATCAATTAATATATATCACTAGTAAAAATAATAAACTAAAAAAAAAATAAAGTTTATGATGGTTTCATACGTTTCAATGAGTTAGGTCCAACCTTCTCACCATCATCACCACCATTATTACTGTTATTAGTACCAGTACCAGTACCAGTACTAGCACCAGCGCCAGCAACAGTATTATTATTGGCATTATTGGTATTACCAAAAATAGCAAGAGATGATGGTGCTAATGTTGATGTTGATGCTGATGCTGATGATGACGCGAAGGCTGACTGAACAGCACTCAAAGATAGAGGAGCACTGGCAGTAGAAGCAGTAGAAGCAGTGCCCTTTTGGAACTCCTGGATTCGTTTGTTTAGATTTTGAATCTGGCTATCCTTCAACCCCATCTTTAGCTTGTACCGCATCTCAAGTTCCCTTTCAATTTTTTCTTTTTCTTTTTGCAAATCAATGGCACCACCACTACCACCACTTGCAGATGCATTCTTTGCCGCAATTTGTTGTTGTAACTGCTGTAGCTGTTGTTCTAGCTCGTTTATCCTGGACTGCAACTTTTCAATCTGTAGTTTATGATTGATGTTCAATTTGTTGACATTGCTTAGCGCAGTTACTTTAAGCTTTTCGTATAGCTGCTTGCTCTTGGACACAGTGGCAGAGTATTCAGCAATTTCTTTTTGCCACATATCTTGGGAGTTTTTGTATTCTGTTTGTAGTTGATTGTACTTTTCTTTATATTCATCACTCGCAGCTACTGGTGGTCCAGATAGTTCAGTGTCAGATATGGCATCTGTTTGTACACATTCTTCAACTGTTTGTACTGCTGTTAATTCATCTGTTTGAACAAATGAATCGACTTTTAGTTTGGCCACGTTTTCCATAGTTATATCAACATCAGCATTTGTATTTGTATTTATGTTTGTATTAGCATTAGCATTTCCTTCTCCAGCTAATGTAGACAATTTTACTTGTTCAAGAGCACTGGTAACACTAGAAAGCTCAGTTTGCAAAGCCGAAACTTGTACTTTCAACGTTTCATTTTCGTTCTTACAAATCGAATAGGTCTGATTAAGATCAACAAGTTCCGATTTCAACTGTTCAAGCTCAGCAGCAGTATTACTCGCATGCTCTGCATCATTAGCACTGCTTTCCACCGGAGTTATCATTGTCTTGAGCTCGTTAATCTCATTGGACAATTCCTGAATCTTTTCGGATCTCATCTTGAGTTTCTCCAAACTCTGGTTTCGCAACGTATCAAACCGCTGCTTCCAAGTCGTCCCTTGCTCTCTAAGCTTTTCCTGTAACAGTGCAACAGCTTGAGAGTTGTTCTCGTTTGACTCTGCAAGTTTTGCGTTCGTCTCGTTGAGTTGGCTGGTTTGGCTCGCTATCACTGCATTTAGATTGGTAAGCTCTTGTGTTCGTTCAGTAAGGGCCTTGGTTAGATCAGCTACTTGCTGTTGCAATGATTGATGCTCGTTGGGATCAATGCGATCATACTTGGCCAAAATGCTTTGGTTTCTCTTTTGCCACCGCTCGTTGGACTCGGTTAGCAGTGCAATTTCCTGGTTTTTGGCTTCTAGTTCTGCCATAAAGCTTGCATTCTTCAACTCAAATTGACTAATTGATGCTTTCGTTTTCTCCAACTGCTTTTCGATCTGTTCCAGCTTGCCTTTATATTCGGATAACTGCTGTCTAAGCAAAATGTTGCTTTCCTTTAACAACACTGCCTCATCTGCTTTGGCTCTGTATTCGTTGTATGACACACTCCTGGGCTGTTCTTCTCCTCCAACTCCACCTCCACCTCCGTTTCTGCTTCCTTCAGATGTTTTTGCCGATGAAAAACTCAATAGCTCAGCTCGTGTCTGATCCAGTGCCCTCTGTGCTGTTTCCGCTACACTCTTCCATCGCTGAACTTCCAGCTCCAAAACCTGTGCCTTTGCCATATACACTTCTTTTTCTTGTCGCTGGAACGCTACCACTTGTTTGATCTCCCTTTCACCACCTCCAACCCCACCGTCTTTATTGGGTTTGTCCACCTGGATTATCGACAACAGCGAATCGTTTTGCTGCGTCAGTTCAGTAATCCTGTTTTCCTGTTCTTGTTCTCTCGTCTTGAATACTTGCTCCTGCTTCTCCTTCTGTGCCTGCAAGACTTGATAATCCATCTTTAGTTGCTCACTCAAGTTGCTCTGCTCCTGCATCTGCGTCTGTATATCCCGCATTTGCTTCTTCAACTCGTTTGCAACTTCAACCGCCCTTGAGTGTCTTCCAAGTTCCAGCTCATACCGCTCCAGCCGTTCCTGTGCAAGTTGTCGCTGCTGCTCAGCTTCTTCTGCCAGTCGTCTTTGTGCCTCGTCAAATTGTTGTTTGAGTCCGTTATGTTCAACTTTATACCTTTCCAGTTCGTCCTTTGCAGTTTTCAGCAATCGTTGGTGCTCTTCAACCTGTGCATC
The DNA here is from genome assembly GCA_001969505.1 of Zancudomyces culisetae. Lineage (NCBI taxonomy): Eukaryota > Fungi > Kickxellomycota > Harpellomycetes > Harpellales > Legeriomycetaceae > Zancudomyces > Zancudomyces culisetae. The sequence continues at coordinate 25,809 of LSSK01000250.1, forward strand.
CTTTTCTACCAACTGCTTGTTTACATTTTCAAGCTGCTGTTTCAATTCGGTTGTGTTTGTTTGCAAGCTATTGTTGATTGCCTTTAAAATTTTTATGTTACCTTCAAGATCCTCCAATAGTTTTTGCAGCTGAACCACTCGCTGCTCATTGGTTTTGGCTCTATTCTTCTCTGCTTCAAGCTCAGTTGTGTGCGCTTGAATCTGCTGCTTGATCACATACTCCAGATTTTTGATGCGTTCGGCGTCTGTCATGTTCTCTCCGAGTTGCACCAATCTCTGCGCCTCTTGTTTTTCACTAGCCAATTGTTGTTTTAGCCTCTTCAATTCCTCATCCAACTCCCTGTTACGTGCTTCAAGCTCGTCGCCAACTCCCTGCAGCTTGTTTACTTGTTCTGTGTATTCTCCCATTCTGCGAGCATAGTCTGCCTTGAGTGTTTTGCTTTCCTCCTCCAACACGTTCATCCGATTCGTCACTGAACTGTACCTAGTTTCCAGCTCCTCTTTCTTATTCTTCTCGCTCAACAGCAGCTGTTCCGTCAACTTGAGTCGATCAGTTGCCTCCTGTATTCGTTTCTCTGCTTGTTCGCGCAGTTCATCACGCATTCTGCTCGTGTTTTGCAAAATCACGTTGATTCCCTCTCTTTCTTGCCTACCTCTCTCCATATCCTCCTGCCACTTGTGCTGCACTCTGTTCAACACCTCCTTTTCTACTTTTGCTGCTGCCACTTCGCCCCGTAACTTGTCTATTTGTCCACGCATTTCCGCCTCGTTTTGCCGCAACTGGCTGTGCTGCCTCTCATACTCCTCAACTTGCATAACCAACCGCGTGTTTGTCTCCCTCAGCCGCTCAATCTCCCTTCCCCGTGCCGAAAAATCTGATTGAGTCTGTTCCAGTTGCTGCTGAACCACATCGTATCTTGCCGTCATGTGTGCCAACTTAACCCGGTCTTCAGAATTCTGCGCCCTCAACGCTGAGATTTCTCGTTCTTGCATCTGCCGTACTCCCTCTGTCTCCGCTTTGTACCGCTCGTACTCTTGCTCTATTTCATCCTCATGAACGGCCTTTTCGTTGTCTTCTCTTGATTTATTCTCCATCATCTCCTTTGCTGCAATGCTTTGCTTTTCTGCCTCCAGCCGATCAATATGGTTGTTTAGCGACCTAATCTTTTCCGTAAGCTTTTCTATGGTCTGCTGCGCCGTTTTAATCGCCTGTGCTTCATCTTCCTCCCATTTCTGCATGTTTTCTTCTTGCTGCTGCTGAATTCTCTCGGCTAACTCTCTTGTTGCCCTAATCAGCCGTTGGTTCTGCGTTTGGAGTTCCGTTATATCCTTAAATGTTATCAGCTTTTTGTTAATAACCTGCATAACCACATCTCTTTCTCTTTCCCTTTCCCCTTCACCTCTACCCTCGGTTCCTACTTCCATTTCAGTTTCGGTTTCCGAATCTGTGTTTGTTTGTTCTCCGCTATCAATCATTCTCCCTTGTTTGGCTTCTTCAATCTCTCTTACTAACCGCCTCACCTGTCTTGCCAAGTCCTTGTTCTCCTGTTTCATCTCACGATTCTCCTTTAGTAAATATCGGTTTTTCTCAAGTTGCTGCCGCAACTCTTGCGTTTTCATTACCAACCTATTCCTCTCTCCCATTACTTTTTCCATTAGTTTCTTATCCTCTTCATGTACCTCCTTTTCGTGAACCTGGATCTTTCTCACCTCATCCAACTCTTGTTCAAGCTCTTGCACTATTTTTTCCAGCATCTGCCGCTGTCCCCGTTCGCGTGACACAGCATCTTCAAACTGCATATTTTCTATATACAATTGCGTTCGTGTTTTTTCTCCCGCTTTCATCGTCATTGAATCCCCCCCTATTCCCACCCCTGCCCCCTCTACATGCATCATCTCTTGTTGCTGTTTCTGTTGCTGTCTTTGTCCCTGCTTCCACTCTTGTAGCTCCTTTTGCGCCTCTTCTATTATCGCACTGGTTTTTTGTTGTTCCTCTACTCTTGCTTTTCCTATCTGTGTCACCATATCCTCTAATTCCTTTAACCGTTTATTTCCTTCTTCAATTGCTTTCTCACACATCGCTACATAGTGTTTCTGCGCTCTCATTTCAGCCTTAAACTGCTCCTCTTTCTCTACACTTTCCCGCTTCAATTCTGCCAGTTCTCCACTTAGCTTTCGAATCTTTTCTTTATCCTTGTTTCTTTCCTCGCAATAATATTCTATTTCCTCTTTCTTGCTTTCAATTTCTCGTCGAGATTTTCCAAGCTTAATCTCTGCCTCTTCCTTTTCCTTGCTAGCCCTTCTGCTCTCTTCTATTTTGGCCTTCTGAAGCTCTTCTAACTCTTTATTCATCCTTTCCAGCTGCTTTTTAGCCGTCTCGAGCGCCTGTTTCTGTATCTGTTCTTTTATATCTGTTATACTCTGCGCACTCTTCAACTCTTCGATTTCTTGCTCCTTACCAATAAATTTGTGCTTTGTTTCTACCAGCTCCGCTTTGGTACTTTCCAAACCAACTTTCATCCCATCCATCTCCTCCCGCTGTGCTGCTATCTGCTTCAGCATTTCATTTTTCGCCTTTTGCTCCTCCTCAATTTGCGCTTTAAGCCTTGAATTCTGCTGCTTAATCATATGCAAATCCCCCTCTAATCCCTTTTGTACGCCTTCTAACTTTTCAGTTTCAGTCTGTTGATTCTTTATTACTTCCTTCAATGATACAACCTCTTCCCGACACTGATCCAATCTTCGTTTGAGAATTTTTTCTCGTGTCTCCGACTCATGCATCACTCCCTCCATCATCGCCTTTTCCAGTCTCCATTTAGCCTCATTACTTTCTAGTCCCGACCCCGACCCTACCTCTGCACTCTCCTCCTCCTGATGATTCTTTTTCCCTACATTTTTCAGAATAAGTTTGCAAATCTTTGCCCATATTTCTCCTGAAGCTTCGGTTACGTTTTCCTCAATAGAAGATTTGAAAATCTCAAATACTATTTCTGGAATCCCCGTTCTTTGCGAATATACTTGATTTTCCTCCAATGTATACCCTTGCACCTCATCCTCAATCACGCCTTTATCCTTTTCCGTGATTTTGTTCTGCAACCCTATCACCCTTATGCATTTCTCTGACATTTTACCACTATCAGTTTTTTTTCCTTTGTTTTTTTTTCCCATGTATTTTCAGCAGTATCGTCAAGAGTAATTGATCCAAATTAAAAGAGATAAAGGTTCGCCTCCAATATCTAAATGTACTTGTATGAGTAAATGTTTGATATTAGCCAGAATAAATTTAAATTGATATTTTGTTTAATATTTTTCGTACCTTTTTGAGCAATTTTTTTTATAATTTTTATTAGCATTTTTATTGTTTGTTTTAAATATCAACAATATTTTCGAATTGAAACTCCCCCCCTCCCAGCAACCCCCGCAGTTCATCTTTAGATTCCTCAATTCACCCATAATCTTATCCAGGCAGTTCACTTTTTAGACTTGGAAAATTGTTTTTTTATTCGCGGGCTTTTATTTTTTAGCGCACATTTTTCGCGTAACTACACATTTCCACCACCAAACTCGAATTCAAAAAGTAAACCTACCCACTCAAAAAAGAAAATAATACCAAGCGTCAAATGCAGCTTTTGTCATAATATATTCACATTCAACTAAATCTTGAAATAGAGAAAATAGTGCTTTAGAGATACCATTACTTTTATACACAATGAACCTATTCTTATAATGTATAAAAACACAGCCATTTATGCTTGGGTAACAAATACATTATATTTTTTTGTACCTCTTTCAGTCTTGTCTTTACCAACTATCAAACTGTGGTGCATATCTTGAGTACAAAAGTATTCACCTATTGCTTCTCATGTATACATCTACATTTGTAGGAGACTGTTACTCTAGACTACATCATCTTGTTCATTTTTCTTTTTAGATGTAATACCATCAACTGTAATACAAAATTGCATATTACAATAACAGCAAATACCAAAAAAATAAAAACGAAAAAATAAAAAAACGATACTAATATCTATCTGCTCGTGATTTCCTCTTTCAATAGGATCATTATTTAAACTTTTTTTTTTCAACCATTTAACACTCCTATAATATTTTTACAACAATAATACAATTTTTATCAACCATAAAATTGGTACCAATATAGTAAAGTCATATAAAATGATCAAGAGCGAATTGCGTTCACCGCAAAATTTAAAAAGTCTTTTGAGAAAACTTGATTTGGAAACTCGAAACCCGCTGCTTAAATCTGTTGGATTTAAGATCGCATTTCCAGCTTCAAGATTTAGTACGAATTCAGCCAGCCTTTCTGCAATAACCAAGAGAAATGGAACAGCAATAGTTTATTGGCACAACACAGAGATAAAAAACACAATTTTAGGACGTTTTAACAAATCTAAACATCCTACTAAAATCTCCTTACCTCAAAATGGCAATAAACGGTTGTTCTCGACACAGATTCACAATAATAGCGAAAGCCCAAACCCAAACCCAAACCCAAAAAATAAACAGAAAAAGCTTTTGTTTGGGCTAATTGGTGGTAGTATACTTATCTTGTCGGCATACATGCTGGTCTCTAAAGACATCCTTAAAAATTCCACCAAAACAGGTGAGTTTTCGCCGTTTAGCTTCAACAAATTTAAATTGCTCGATAGGAAAAAAGTGAATCATGACACCATTTTGCTTCGATTCGAGGCCAACGGAATGAAGATGAGCTCAAATAATACAGTAAATCATATATGCGAACGGATCGTCGGTTTAGGGATTTGGTCAATTGATATCAAAGATCACTACATCCAAACCTTTCGAAGCTATACACCAATAGATAGTAATTTTGTGGGTTCTACAACCCATAATGCCTCCAACCTTGATACTAAAATCAATGGGTCGGCTGGGTTTCTTTCTAAATATCTTATTGCGGGTAAACAATTTGTAGACGGATTGAGAGCTAATAACAGTAGCGAGAGCACCCAAAAAGGATATTTTGATGTTATTGTAAAGCGCTATCCCGATGGGAGTGTTAGTAAATTTATTCACAACCTGAAGCCTGGTGAATATGTGGAGATAAGAGGACCTAACTTGACGTTTCCGTACTACCCAAACACAAAGAAGCATATTGGAATGGTGAGTTCAATAATTGTTTTTTCTTTCTTTTTTTTCAACCTTCCACCTTCCACATTCTCTCTTCTTCTATTTTACAGGACTAATATCTGATCAGTTTCAAATTTCGATCACCTTATCTGAAAAATTATTAGCAAGCTATATCTCGCTGTTATCATGTTAAAATTTATTCGATAACTAACCCTGCTATGGTAATCTTATTTAATTTATAGATTGCTGGTGGCACAGGTATAGCCCCTATGTACCAGTTGCTAAAAAAACTACTTTTAGAAAAACCAAGAGATGAAATCCCCAAAATCACACTGATATATGCAAACAAATCGTTGCAGGATATACTTTTGCACGATCAGCTCAATAAGCTCAGAGAAGAGTTTCCAGAGCATCTTGACATCCATTACGTCGTTGAAAATATATCCTCCCCTGCAGAAAACACGCTATTAAACAGCGATTACCGCAGCTTTGATCCTCATGAGCAGTTTGGATTGGGAATTATCGGGAAAGATTTATTGGGGAAGTCATTACCGCCTGTAGATTCCAGTACTGTTGTGCTAGTCAGTGGACCTGACGGCATGATGGATCACATTTGTGGTATGAAGCCCATTGATGGACAACAAGGGCCACTCTCTGGTATTTTAAAGGGCTTGGGTTATTCAAGCGAGATGGTATATAAAATGTAGAAGCAAGGAAGAGGTATTTTTATTTATTTCGTTTTTACGCCTTGCTCGTTTTATAAGCTGGAATGAGCAAGAAATGGAATATCTAAAGTACTATTCAACTTGAATCCACAATAGGAGTTGATTATAGCTAGCTTTATTGTGTTAGAGAGTGTGTATCGCGTTTCATTTAGCGTAGTAGTAGCAACAAGAAAAACAATAAAATAGAGAGAGAAAGGTAAACATGAGCACTACAGCCATGTACATTGATTATCTGCCTGTACCTTGCCGACTATAATTTACAACCACTATGATTATTTACATTTTTATATATATTCTAAAGGAGGGGAGGAATACCTGTATTACCCCAACAATTGTTTGATAGCCAATGGTAAAAGCTGGTGCTCTGCCTGATGGATTCTGTTCTCCAAATCCTCAATAGAATCTTCAGGTAGAATAGGAACCTCTCTGGCCAAGATCGGTTTTCCCTCATCGACGGCTGGAATCACATAATGCACCATCACGCCCGTCTTTGTTCGGTTTCCTGCTTTAAATTCGGCATATGCATTATCTATTGCGTTTGCACCCACAATATCACCTGGAAGTGAGGGGTGTAGATTTATGATTTTATTTACAAATCTATTGACGAACGATTCTGATAAAATTAGCATCCATCCTGCCAGAACTATCAAATCAGGGTTTAAATCCGCAACATACTGTGCAAGTTCTTTATTAAATGCTTCGCGATCTAGACCTCTATCTTTGAAGGATTTAAGGGTTTGCACATGTGTTGGAATTCCTGCATTCTTTGCTCTTTCTAGTCCATATGCATTCGACTTGTTCGAAATAACCCTAACAATTTCGGCATCAACTTCACCGCCTTTGATAAAGTCAATGATTGCCTGGAGATTTGACCCATTTCCAGAAATCATTACCACTATTTTTTTTGTCATTCTCTTTTCCTGCCCTTTAAAGTTGTATTGATATAAAATGTTTTAAAAAAAAATTTAAAAACTAGGTTCAGGTTGATATGACCTATTTTATCAGTATCATGTAAAAATTTCGAAAATCAATGTTTTCTTTCGACAAGCAAATGAACTCGGATCGACAATCAATAGCACAAAAATTAATTGAACAAGGAAATTCAACTTTAAAGTTACAACTATGCGAACTCTATTCCGTTAATGAATAACTCATTTTTTCTTGTAATTTTTTACTAGTGAAAAGCGAGTTGGGAACAGAAAAAGTTTTTCTTTTTTCTTTTTTTACTTGATTTTAAATAATCAGTTTATGAAAATAATGACGCATATATCTGTCCAATATTGTAAATAGTAACATGATATATCTATATTGCAAAAAATAACTAAATCTATTTAGAATCTCCATGAAGTTTCGCCCTTGAGTCTGGATCTAGCGACAAGTATGCCTGGAATAAGACAAAGAGCACCAACCATATATCCCATACTTGACAAAATAACTGTCTTTTTATAGTCTGTGTCACCATTTGGCTTCTCGGATATCAATGCAGAGATGGCAAAATTAGATACAATAAGTGAAACAGCACATATCAAGAAGTAGGATCCATTCAAAGCTGGAATTCTTTCTGGCGCAAAATACTTTCCTATTACCGCGATACAATTTGCAAGGAACCCTGATAAAAAGAAGCCATACAAAAATGTGAGTGCAAAGAAGGAGGAGACGCTTGGGAATATAATCCACAAAAGTAGCTGGAAGAAGCCTGATAGGAATGTCGATACCAGGAATGTGTTTAAAGGCCCTGCAATATCTACAGCAGCTCCCAACACTACACCCCCTATCAAAAGCCCTACATTGAATAGGGTGGATATCAGCGTTGCCTGTGAGTCTGATGCACCCAAGGAAATTGCGTCAGGAGGCAAAAAATAGATAGGGACAATGAATCCCAGATTTCCTATAAATCCACATAGCGAACTAGAAATAAAAATAAAATCCTTTATGCCGCTAAGATCGATAATGTTTACATTCTTTGATATAGGTACACGGGGTTTGTAGGAAAGTGCTGATAGCCCCACAATGACAACAAAGAAAACTGCACAGATTCTCAACGCCCATTTATAGCCTAGACTTTTTAGAATTGCGCTCACAATGTTGGTGAGTACGATGCCGCCAACTCCAGAACCTGCAAATATGATTCCTAGTGCTACCCCACGGTACTTTTCGAACCACATTGCTGTAATCGAGACAGACGTAATATAGATCAAGCCATTTCCAATTCCTAGAATTACTCCCTGTGTCACCATCAGTGTTCCAACTGAGTCACAGAAGGAAGCTGAAACTAGCCCCACAATAGAGAATAAACACCCAATCCATGCTGTGATTCTATACCCGAATAGAGCATTCAATTTGCCCGCAATGATACCTGAAAACAACATCATTGCAACAGTAATAGATCCTATCCACGAGATTGTGCTTGGGCTTTTATCGGGAAACTTTGTATCAATGTAATATACTTGATATACACCAAAAGAGGTGTTAGTTCCAAGTGTAAGCATGAGACACAAAAAGGCACAGGCGCACACAAACCAGGAATACTTGGTATCAGGCTTTGGCTCCTGAACTTCGTTGGCCTTTGACTCAACAGATTGACTGCTCATTTTTTTCTGTCTGCTCTTACCAGCCTTCGGCTTTTTTTGTTATAATTTAATGATTAATATTATATTAATTCTAGTGATATTTAACAATTAACTGAGCAAAAATAAAAGACCTACTTTTCACATTGTCTTATAAACCTTATGATCTGTCATGTTAGAGACTTTTTCAAATTTTTTTTTATCAACAAAACTGTTTTGCATTTAATCATAACTTTAAAATGATACCCAAAATAAAAAAGCTCATGTTCAATACACGCAAGAGAACAGACAAATCAGGCAAAGCAGGCAAAACAACAACAAAAAACCTGCTGTTACCGAGGAAAAAAAAATTTTTTTGCTATAAAATGGGAGTTTGTCAGTTAAATTTTTTTTTCTCCATATGACTTTACCAAACATATCAATATTTAAAAGGTCCACAAATAAAGTAAAAGAACTGACTCAGCTCTTAAAGTATGAAAAATAAAAAATAAAAAATAAAAACAACACATATTTGCCGCTGGCTCAAACCAGCCAATCTGCTTAAGCGAGAACAAAAATAATATACAATGAATTTGAAATGCAACTTTAATGGGCTTGCGCTAAGACAAAGCGTGACAATTTAGTCAACATTCGATAAAACAAGGCACACCATTGTAATTAACCAGCCATTTTGCTTTTTTGATTCACCCTGTATAAATTTGTTAGTTTGGTTGATGATTACCCAATTAAGATAAGCTTTTTTAATCTAGTGTTTGTGTTTTTACCTAAATTTGTTGGTCCAAAACCAAGCTACTTTGCTAAAATTAGCGATCTTTTTCCATATGATAAAAATTTGCACACAATAAAAGACATTATAAAAAATTACCAATAATTGTACATTATTGCCAGTATTATTACCAATATATTAAATCTTTATTACCAGTCTCTAAAAATGTTATTCTATAGTACCTCATATCATCAGCCTGAGAAAAAAACTCGGCTCCACTGTAACCAATGGATGGAAATTCAACCAAACCTGATATGTTCTGGCTCTCATTAAGCAGTTTCGAGACAAACAGAGAGTTTTGCGTTTTATGAAGGAGTGGAATCACATTTTGCAAGTCGAATCGATAGCACCTATGGTTGGTATTTGAAGAGCGTCGACGTTACACTACCTGCATCTACAGAGATGTATTTTTAACGCTCTATCTACTTTTTGGTGGCGCATTTTTGACAAGCCTTGCCGCATTTTAAATCGCTACTTTTTTCTTGTGGTACCCAGTCACTATGTTAGAAACAAAAGCGGTTGGCGGTTCTACTAAGTATGTTATGAACAAGTGCATCGTTATCGATCAAATGATGTATTCTAGTAAACTCTTCATGTAGAAATAGTATCGCTCCTCACTATAAAAAAAAAATAGCTTTGCAGGAATACTATCAAAGAAATGTTTGCAATTATCCTCGATTAATATCTATTCTAAAGTGGTGTGATAATTTTGATCAGGAGGAATCAGCTGATTGCAATTATTTCGGCTCTTGGTTGATATGCGCAAATGTAGGGGTGTAAAGCTTGGAAAAGATACATGTTCTAAAGCAAAGCGCAACCGGTTTACTGGAACATGTTTTCCCACGTTTCTCAATGTTGATACCTCACTTCTGCTGCTCATATTATTAAACTAGATTTCCAATTTAATAAAGCCAAATATGGTTCTATTCCTTATATGATCCATATTTAACCCAATGCTATCTGCATAAATTGCTAACCTAATGAAGAACAGTATATACATGGTGTTTTGGAAATTTGAGGTATTATAAAAACTCAAGTATCTCTATGACATATTCAATAAACAGCATCACTATACCAGCAATCTTTATCAGGACCATGATGAATTTTTAATATGGTTGATATCTGCCTCTTTCTCACGGTTTGTGGTCTTTGTGCTTTTCCTATCACTCTTTCTTTTGCAAAAAATAGCCTGTTTAACAAAAAGAATCACAGTAATATGTGCTTTCCAGGTTATTATTTCATTTCCACAAGCCATGTTTTAATTACCAACATTCTTCTTGGTGGCTGATAAAATGGATTTTTGTAAAACCCTAGTTGCAGCTTGCAAGAATTACAATTGAAAAATTCAGGTATTTGTTGGACCAATAAAACACGTTTCTGGACAACCGCGGCCTTGTCATTTATATCTGCTAATTTCAAAATCCCTTTTGTTTGTGTTGAAAGCCCATAAGCAACAGAATCTCGCTAGCCCTTTTTATTTGTAATTATTACGAGTTAAGCACTCATCCGATACGATATATCGAATCATCCCGGTAATAAGCCAACACTTCACACTAGTTTCAAATGGTGAACGAGGAGAATGAACAGGAGAAAATTTGTGGATTCTTTACCTCAGGGCAATTGTACGTAATTTCAGTATATTCAACTGCACTGTTTGCTACAATTACGAGTCAGTACTTTGTATTTGTTGGATATCTTAAGGACCACCATGTCAATTCCTTTATTGTGTTGGGCGTTTTCAACACGATTGTACTATATGTGCTCATAAATTTTCAGTTTGCTGTAAATACTTCGCCAGGAATAGTACCAATAGGTTGGGTATGTATATTCACTTGCTTTTTCTCTTTTTGACTCTCTCTATATAAATTAAGTTTTAAATATGGATAGTACCCTTGATCATTTTACTGCCAAGCAACGACAAAAACAACTATAACTTCAATACAACGATATTGATAATGATAATAGGAACCACCAATATCTGGCGTAAACGTTTATGAACTGAAAAGGCACACAAAAAAGCCGCGTTATTGTAGGACCTGCAAAGGATTTAAACCACCAAGATCCCATCATTGTAAATATTGTAACAAATGTGTATTGAAAATGGATCATCATTGTAAGTTATCTTTCCCAATAAAACACATATGTTATACTTACAGTCGCTGAGTTTGTTTTTTAGCATATATTTTACACTACTACTAAATTGATGGTATTTAGGTCCCTGGATTGACAACTGTGTTGGATATTATAATCAGGGCCACTTTATCAGGCTTTTATCTAGCTCTATGCTAGCAATTGTATATTGCGTCTGTCTTCATCTTTGTCGTCTCTACGATCTGTTGATTGATGCAGTACACGGAACGTTTTATGTAAGAGTTAATACGTATTTATTTATCTACTCATTTACTCGCTCAAAATATTGAATATTACGTTTATACGCTAACTTTAAACAGCTAAACTTGTGTTTGTGTGTGTGTTTTTTTAAATTGATAATAGAGTAGACAGCCTACACAGACAGAGGTGTCATTTCTAATTATAAACATTTCGCTTATGGGTCTTCTCTTTTTCTCTGTTGGTGCAATGTTTGTGTATCAACTATATCTTATTTCTAACAACACAACGACCATCGAGAGATGTGAGAAAAAGCGCGTAAAAAAGCTCATGAAAAAGGGATTCGTCCAGAACGTAAGTATCATTTCCAGCTATCACTTTTTTTCAGAGTTTTTTTTACCTCTTATATGTCGATTCTTTTAGTGCTTTGACTTTAGAGTGATATCGATAACCGTATATATTTCCAGATTTATTCTACTCTTTTAATACTATCAGGCTTTGAGCTTAATGAAAATTTGTGTATCCATTAACCTAGTGCGTTTATCCTTACGACCTGGGATTCATCAAGAATATAAAGAGCGTTTTTGGAAATAAGATAGCAAATATATTTATCCCCTTCGCGATATCAGGACCTGGTGATTGCTTTGAGATTCGTAGCGATATTTGTAAGACCATTAAGTTTAATCAATCTGATGGTGGTAGCTCATGTTCAAATAGCCACCTTTTTTGTGCTGCTTTATTGGATATATATAGCTATATTTTCCAAGTTCAACACTAACACCCTTTTCCACGAAAAAAACAAACTATAGCACCACCTGTATATTGGCCACCAATCGAATACCACCAAAAGTACGGCGCCATTGAGTCCGCAGATTCGGATAGTAAAACAAGACTCAGTGAAGCTTCGTATTCCACCTCCGTTCAGATACGTCAAGATATGATTCAGGACCAACACGAGGAATCTGAACAGTGTTCGAGTGGTGTTACTTCCAGAACTGATAGTGACGATGATTTTGTTGTTGCAGACTCGACGCTTCTTAAAAAAATCGAGCGCCTTGAAAAAACGTCAAAATTTTTGATTCCTGGGAAGCCAAATATCCATAAACGAACAATTAAAAACCGAACCCATCATGCATCATCCGAAAAATCATCCCAAAGCTCGTTTGATGACGAAGATATTCCACTATCAGAAATATTTAATGATATTTCAAAAAAACAAAAGGCCTACTGAGTCCAAAAATCTAGTTCCTTTTAATTAAATGTGTATATTTTTAATCTTTATTTGTGTTGTGCTCATTGAGGAAAAATATTTTTTAAAAGAACATGCTATCCATATACCAGATAAAATAAATTTTGTAGAAAAATCGGTATTACTTTTCCTGAATTTCCTTGCATCAATCCCTCTCCCAGGTTTCTTGTGCCAACAATGGTTTCTAATATAGCAGGTTGTGGACAGCTTAACTTTCAGAGTCAAACCACGCAACAGAATCAATCGCCAAGGATATGTTTTGAGCTTTTCCGGATAGGCTTAGAGCATCTTCAACTGTACTTATTCCCTCCCCTCCAAACATGTATTCTTGATTCAGCAAGACAGTTTGCTTATCGAGTGGGTTGGAAAATATCTGACTACATTCCCCGCTGCTTGAGGTTACAACCTTGCTTTGCGCTTCTTGGAATTCTTTCTCTTGTATAAACAGTGGTTTATAACCAACTACCTGCTGTGCCAATCTTTTTGAAAACTTTGTAAACTCCGGGTTGTTGGTGGCTGCTTTACTTTCACTATCCACATTCAATACAAGAAGACTGGCAATTTTACCTGAGGTTCCTCCTGGTACGGAAGCGCCGTGCACATATCCAGCTATTGCCTTTTTGTGGCTTTCCTCTCCTTCAATTCCTAGATTTATTCCAGCCGCGTCTTTCAGGACTATATTTTCACCCAGTTTTCCAATGTTTTGCTGGATAAGCTCTTTAACCTTCAGGCCCTCTTCAGGGAGCTCGCTTTCAAGTACCTGCTCAACGTTTACCTTTTCCAGCTGCTTACTGGATATACCTGCCGCGACTTCGCAAACTCTCGTAGCGAGCTGCTGGAATGTTTCGTTTCTGGATACAAAATCGGTTTCACATGAAATCTACGAGTCAAAAACGTTATTTTTCAGTATTTTGTCTTTTAATAAAATTTGTGGCTGTCTTGGACCGAGTCCAATGAATATTATTTACCTTTATTATAGCACCCAAACCTCTACTCTGATCAATAAAGGTAGTTATTACACTTGCACCAACTGCACGATCCTTTATCTTCTCTGCTCTTTTAGCACCCATCGCCAATTCCTGGCTTTTTATCCATTCCAAGGCTTTATCATAGTCATTGTTACTGATAAATAGTGCCTCTCTTGCTTTTCCGACCTGTATTTGAGTTTCTTTTCTTAATTTTGAAAGTTTTTTTAAATCCACTTTGAATTCGGCACCCGAAGCCTGCGAGTTTTTTGTTAAAATCTTGAAACCTCTTTGCAAGGGTTCCGCATTGCTGGAAAATTTAGATTTATTAATGCGAGTGATTAGTCTTAGCATGTTGTAAAGTTCAAAGTAAAAGCAGATCCAAGTTGAATTTTGGTACCAGCTCTTTTATTTTTTTTGCGATTTGTATAGATATGTCTAGAAATAAAGGTTTAGGTTTGATATTTTTTTCCTTATAGTGGATTTATCAAAAAATTAGAAAATAAATTGATCAAATCACCATTCGACGAAAGGGTAAAAGGTAATAATAAAAAGCAATAAAAAAATCAACACCAGAAGCCTCTGTGCATTCTAGCTTTCCTGTATCACCGAACCACTATTCTCAATGAACCCACCTGATACTTTGTAAATAGTATGAGAATTAAGTGAGCTACAGCCAGTATTTGCACTTGCTGAAATGGCAATATAACAACCCAAATGTTAGAAATATATTATAGTGATAAGATTCAACTTGGCAGATTTTTTAATATTAGTTTAGATCATTTTTACTATTATTGGGATACCATCCTGTAAAAAAGATGATATGAGTTATTGTACGTTTACATAAATATATTATGGCGAGTAGGTAGTTGGAAGATGTATTTTTTTTTAATAAAAAAAATGAAAAAAGTCTTTGGTTACAAACATAACAGTTTAGGTTTGTGCTATCAATTATTTCGGTCGAATACAGTAACAATAGTAGGTGCTGTATTTAACTTTATATACTTTTGAGTCCAGAGTATTGCTGAGTTTGTAATGGTATGAATTATGCCTCTCATATTTAGTCTCAGATCGTTCAATTAGTATTGTACTGTTGTTAGATGATCATTTATTACTACTTTTATTAGTTGGAATAATAATAAATGCTAAGCAAATGTGATTTACACTACATATTAAGAGCATGCATAATACAAAGTATATTCTGTAAACAAAAGCAATTCGATTCCACTTCTCATTATCTGATCTGGTTTATGTGCACCGACCTTTCTGCATTTTACACTTTGCTAATACAACATACTCTTTGATATTATCCACAGCCAACGCTCATTGGTAGTTGTATTCTAGTCCAAAATGTAATTGATTCGCTACAAAAAGAACATAACTGTTGCGCTACAGATTATAATAGAACTATAGTATAGGTAAAAATAAAACTCAAGGGAAATCTAGACAAGATATATTAAAAAACAATAAATAAAAGGCAAAAGAGAGGTCGTGCCGAGAATCGAACTCGGATCGCAAGATTCAGAGTCTTATGTGCTAACCATTACACCACACAACCGATTTTTTTTGCAACATTTTTATAAATCTATATATGTATTGTAATAATTATTTTTGTATATTTGCAGTATTCTATTTTTTACAATAATAGAATTTATATTTGCTATTCACGTTTTAATGAAATGTAATATACCTATTCCTTCGTGTTAATACACTTTTTAAATTTTAGTTTATTCCCATGTTAATTCCCAATTTTGCTTTTTTTCTCGTAGATTTTAAAATATTTGTACTAGATAAACATTTTACTTTCTAAAATAAGGCGCAAGTAAGCATGTGAATAGCTCAATTAAAACAAAATTGCGCTTTAAAATGATCTTTTCATACCAATACCAAGCACTGATATTTTATCTAAGCATACATAACACCGTGACATTCCAGTTGTCTTTTGGCCATCTTTACACATTTTTGTCAAAAAATAATGCTATAGAGGTGTAGTGGCGCCAAGATAAATTAAAATTTTGGCTTTGCTTTTCTTTCTGAGAAAAGTTTATTTTGGTTGCTTTTGACTATTATCTTCATTCCACGGGGATATTTACAACCGACATACTCAATGGTTGTTATTAGTCAAGCTTGCCATTAACAGTATAGAGTGCAAAAACATATTTATATTATACTTTTTTGCGCAAATTTCCTGGTTATCTTGGCCATTTCTCCGAACTCTAGCTTTATCTTTTTTTGGGTTTTGGAAATTGGGTTTGAAATAAAAACATTGACTAGCTGCCTTCCGGATAGCTGAATTGGAATTGAAATTGAAATTGAAACTGAAATTGGAAATAAAAGCATAATGAATTTCTTTATCTAATTCTGCTTTTATCAACAACAAAAAATTTTTTATTACAAAATCAGATGAAACAGCAAATGTAAGCAAATGAGTGGACAAAAATTTTTTCGTATTCCCCCATTTTGTCAAGGTAGATAGTATTGAGGGGGAGGAAATCCACCCAAATGCCATTAACAAAAAACACTTCGAGCTTCGTATTTTTGTTTTTTTTAAAAGTGCTTTTTTATTAAATATTTTGTTGGAAACTACTTTTAATAGTACGATTTTAAGTCACTCGATTTAACAGGGGATTATTTTAGAAACGAAACAAAATTCAGCTCCTACCATGCTTCGATCAAAGGCTTTGCTTAACACTGGAGTGTTCTCACAATCTTTGTAAATGATTTAAAATTAACTTGAAATCGATAAAATGCTTTTTAGAATGTTGGCTATTTACAGTAAGGATTTTTTTCCTAATCTCAATTTGATTTCTTGTTTTTAAAATAGGGGAGTTCAAGCACGCGGAATGGCTACCCTTAAGGATAGTAAGTACATCTCTGTTTTTTTTGTTGTTGAAATTACATACTTGTGATACCCATCACTGAGAAAATGGAAATCGTGTAATCTTGTCACTGATATATAATAATCCAAATTTCAATACCATAGTCCAGCTGCGATTGAAATCGATCTCAAACATCTCCAAGATTACTAACTCCATGAAAATGATTGCCTCAACAAAAACATCAAGAGCTCAACGTGCTATGGATTCAGCAAGAGAATACGGAATGGTCAATAACAGTAAGTTGTCGTAATGTGTTTTTTGTCTTTACATTTTGTAACATTTAGTATAAAATCGAAATAGAATTGGTTAGTCAGACCAAGATCGAAGAACCCGAGGCAAAGAAAAAGATTATTGTCATCTCTTCCTCAGACAAGGGATTGTGTGGTGGTATTCATTCATCAGTTTCCAGATACACAAGAAACTACCTAAGAACACACCCAGAAGAGAAAGTGGTAGTCATTGGCGACAAGGCAAAGGCACAGATGAACAGAATGGCACCAATGAATGTTGCTAAGCACTTCACACATATCGGAAGTGTTATTCCATCATTTGAAGAGGCTTCTGCTATTGCCACGGAGATTCTTCAAGATCCAGAGTTGGAGTTTGATGTAGCAGACATCGTCTACAACCGCTTTATTACTGTCATTTCATATGAAGCAGAGACCATTAAGAACTACGATATTAAGCACATCACCGCAGCACCAGAGTTCCTTTCATATGAAGTCTCTGAAGAAATTTTGGAAAACTACAACGAATTTATGTTTGCAAACAACATTTATTGGGCCATTGTAGAAGGCCATGCCTCAGAGATGGCTGCCAAACGTACTGCCATGGAGAATGCCACAAACAATGCCAACGACCTTATTGACAAGCTTACTCTTATTTATAACCGTGGTCGTCAAGCTGTCATTACCAACGAGCTTATTGAAGTTATTACTGGTGCCTCTGCTCTTTAAGGTTTCTATACGCATCATTTAATTTCATCCTTATTTTTTATTATTCTGGAATGGTTTTTACTTTTTAATCAAATAAAAATCATTCACTACGTGATTTCGTTGAAGGAGCAAGCTCATGCAGCAGATAAGTGAGGATAGAGAAAGAAAGTATAAAAGTAGTGAAATGGAATAAAACAAGATAGAAGAACAGACAGAGACAGAAAAAAAGAGAAAATGTAGTATTAAGTATCTGATATATGGTACTCAGTGATTGGAAGTGCTTAAGTGATGTATGCAATGGGCCAAGGGAAACCCTTTGGATTTCATTACATAACGACCATAATACTACACATAAAACACCCCTTCTTCTCAAATATATATATATATATATACATTGGTATTGAACAATCAATGTTGATTTATGCCGAATGTCAGCCGCGCATTTCCACACCGAACTTCCGCAGTCTCAGGGTGTTTATTTTGTACTATGTTTCCGACTAATATGTGATCACCTTACTTCAAGTGGTAACATTCTTTGAGAGGTTGTGCTAAATTCAACTCTTGAGATTATTATTATATTGCCACTAACTTTGTTAACAACAATGGGTACAGTGGTGGCATAAAATAATATTAATTAAATGTTCAGCGCATTTGCTCAGCCCCTTACCTCACCAAAAAAAAACAAGAATTGTAATTTCACTTCAATAATTAATTATCCAGGCTTAATTATTCATACATTGAAATGTTTCTAGAACATTGTTATGCTAATAATGCGACCCTCTCCAAATATCATAACCTATTAGACTTTGACAAAACTTATCCTTAAGGTTCTAGATTACTGGGGAATTAAACTAGTTAAAAGCAATTTTCTTTACATAATGCTTATAGGCGCCCTACTGGATGTACTAGGCACAAGGAATCGTATGAGTAGGGGCTAATGTGAAAAATTCGCTCAATATTGGTAAGGCTTTGTGTGCTTATCCCAGAATAGTTAATTGCTGGTGGTTTGAAATGCGTCAAGGGTCAAGCAATCCAGAAATTTGCGTATTTCTCTGTTATTCTAGTATGTATCTGGATAAATAAAACCAAAAGTCGAAAATTTTGTAGATCACAACTACTATATAAAGCACCCACCCATTGTGGGCGTGCCAATTCTTTTTACAAGGCATATTCGCAGCATGGCGATCAAATGTACGTATCCAGCTGTCTAGCATCATGAATATAGTCTTCGAGGCAAAACAGTTGCTCAAGTTTTAATTTTCTTGCACACAGGTATGGCATAGCCGCATTTTTGCTACTTTTAACTGTAACGTAAAAAATTTCTTTTCACTCCAGCCCTATAGAACAAAACCACTATACGGTCATCAAAAAAAAAAGCAGTATACTTAACTTCCAGGAGCCAAGTGATCATTTCTCACTTCTAAGGGGCCAATAGTGTACATATTTAATGCGTATTGCTAAAGTGACTTATGGCTAGGTCTAGTATGTGGTAGTATAAAAAGAACTTGCTCCTACAATAATTGTAAGAAAAATAAAATTTTAACTTTGTTGAACTAAAAAGACTTTAGAAAAAAAGGCAAAATGTATAGATTGGCCTTGGTAACAGCGATACCATTTTTGACGCTTTGTAAGTCAGTGCTGGGAGATTGCGCAGGAAAGAAATTTATAGGATACTTGGGAACGAACCCCAAAAACAAGAGTGTTGTCTTTCTACACATGGAGCAGGATGGCAGAGTTGTAGCTAACCGATGGATTCCTATGAGAAAGGCTGACCGCATTTGCAAAGGTGAAAACTGTCACTTCTACGCCCCATTTGGCGACCAGGCCATAATATTTTCAAAAAACAACTACTTCCTCGTTTGTGATAACAACGCATCGAGAACGTACAAGTATAAGCACAAATACGATAGTGGATGCGCAGGAAAGCCTGTTACTGATTGTAAATTTAGTTCCAGGTTTATCGGGACATTCAAAAATGAACTGTAAAACAAAAAAGGGAGCAAGCACCCTAAGTACAACTTCACCGCTATTTGAGTATCGCTACACTTGCAATGTAGCTATTATTATTATCGTTATAGGAGTTTGCAATAGTGAGTGTATGTCAAGCTTAACTAGGTTAATTTCTCTTCAAATTTTCAATTGTATAGAGTATGCGTCGTGAGCAGAGTTTAACAAACGTTTCCTAGTTCATTAAATTTAGCCAATAAATAAATAAAGTATTTATACCAAGATATATTAAAGGTAAAATTCAAATAGCTGAGGTTTCAAAGTGTATCCTACAAAACCAAAAATGAGATACTTGAGTAATCAGTAACTGCTTTGAAAAAATAAAATAAAGAGAAAAAAAAATACGGATAAGATGCTTATTTTGGTTTACGCTTAACATTGCATCATAAACAGGATAAATTCTCTTGCATTAGGATGTACAAACGTGCTTTGTTGCCAAGAAACAACTATTTCGCAGCAGATCAGTAAATATGAGCTTTGTAGGGCATGCTAATAAGCAACCAACGGAGTGGTGATATGAATTTTTTTGACTTTGGCAACGTCTCTGAATCAAATAAGGAGGGATGGTAATAGTAGTGGCGACAGTGATTAATCTAAAACAAAGCTGATAAAAGTCACATTGTAAAAATAATTAAAGGATTCTAAATACTGAACAGATCGAGAGGGTTGTATGTCTGGTAGAGAAATATCAACCAAGATAAACAACAAAAAAACTACTATGTGTTATGGTTACATTGAAAAGCTACCTCAGAAAATAAAAATAAAAGATAAAAAGCCGGCACTACGTATCACTTTCTGTCTTTACATTTTCAATATTATTCTGAGAATGTAGAGAGTCTAGTTTCAGTAATACAGTTTCCTTCCAAATATCAATTTCCTGCAATTTTTCTTCAATCCCTGTAAGACGATCTTCAAGCTTTTGCTTTTCTTTTTTACTCGCTGATTTGGACCTAGTTAACATTCAAAAGTTATTATCACTCGCTCATTCCATGCATTATTGTAGTATCGTTCAAAATAATTAAACAAGGGGTTGTTGTACAAGGTTTACCTCAGAGTTTCGCCTAAAATAAGTAGTACTGCTACCCCAAATACAAATGCTTCCCCAATAAAATCTACAGCAACATTTATGGCCCTAATATAAATTATTAACAAAACAGGTTTTTACCCATCAACGAGTTGGAGCACGTATAGTAAAGTGTAGTGCTGAAACGCTAGTGGAATTAAAAAAATAGATAGTTTGGTTGAAGTGTTTTACTTTTGATCGTTATATGGTCTAACGGACTCTGGTTTTTGGTTCAATACGTTTATTCTCCATTTAGTTTGAAGTCTGTGGCTAACCTAGAAGTAGGTAGTATAAAAATTAATCAATGAGAGGTATATTCAAAGTTGGTGCACTTAAAAAGGGCCAGAGGAGAACTGCTTATTACCTGGGCACCATTGATAATAGCCCTTCTGAAGGTTTGATTAGTTTTCGCAAATTCCTTTAGCCTAGCAGCAACTATTTATCGAAGAAGACGTTAATAAAATCTATTAATTGATCATACGCCTCCCCCCCTCTTCCTTCTTCTCTCTCCCCTTTCCGCGAAATAGAGATGGTTTAGTAATTGAACGCGACGCATACAAAACCTAGCTATAAATATCAGCATCATTTCTTCAAGACAAAAACAAACAGCAATACATATAAATGGAAATTGACTAACCTGGCTTGGCAAGAGTTTTTACCATCAACGAACCGATTTTAATGGAACTCATTCCTGAACATTATAAATGTAGTGCTTACTTGGGCGAGTTCGGGAAATGTAGTCTGTGTTTGAGTGTTATTCAGACTTTGACTGTGCAAAATAAATATCTATAAATGTAAAAAGTTGAGGTGTGCAATTTTGCTGATATAATGCATATAGCCCAATTTTTCTGTTTTTTGAATTTCAGAATTGAGGCCAAGAAAAACATAAGAAACCTTATTTTCAATGTTTTTTTACTTGTCTTTTTGCTTTGGCTATTTTTTTTTTGCGCATTGCAATCACTCGATTATTCAACTGATTGGGTAAATACTGTAGGATTCAGCTTGTTTCAGATCTTTGAAATACGGGAAAACGATAGAGTAAACACAGAAAAATGTGTATGCGACTAGTCCACCG